>JAPYZA010006789.1:0-10731 GCA_030522685.1 Eupelmus azureus
AAAAAAACCGACACTGTACCAAGCAGCGCTGGCAAAACCTCATCTCTCTTCGCGGCATAATTAACATGACGCGCACGCGGAAATGTATAGCGCGCGCTCGCGTTTCCGCGGCATTGTCGCAGGCGCGCGCTCGGAAAAATATGCGGTCGCCGCTGCGAGAGTGCGTTACGGCGCGTGCGCCCTTTTTTTTCGAAATCGCTCGGCCGCGAAGAGAGCACAATGCGCGCCGGAATTATATACGCCGGCGTTAATAATGACGGGGAAATATGCGGGCATCGAGGAGAATGTTTTTTTTTCTGGTGGGGTCGAGTGAAATTTTGTGATGGAGCGCGTTCGTTTTGATTATCGAGGAAAATTTACGGCTGAACGGGATGTTTTTATCTTTAATGTAAATTTTGGGATGGACGTGGGGAGGTGGTAATAATTCATGGTATAATTTAAATTATAATTTGAGCATATTTTTTAGAATCCTGGAGGCTATTGTTCGGGGATGTCCCGGAGTATCTCTATGGCCGGTATTAATTTCAAAGGAATTCATTATAACGAAATTCATTGTAAACGCGTCATTTATATCAGCAGGTACGGCATTAAACCGGGCGCGCACAATGGATCATTTAAGTATACAAGCCCGCTCGTGTATAAAACCTTCTTTTCTCGTCCTACTTGAAGTATAAAAATTTCGATTCATTAAGAAAAAGCTTAAAAATTCTCCGTTCCCGTAGTCGAAAAATTCAACATTTTTTTACTTTCACCGAACGAACAGAGACACTGCATATCCCCAACATTCTATACAACCGATCTCCTCGCCACTTTTCCAACCCTCCCCGCAAAAACCCACTCCTACACCTCTAACAAAAAAAAACCAACCGATTTTCCCAACTGCGATGCACCGGCATAAAAAAAAACGGCCCCATGGCCGGTCATGCGCGAAGCATGCTAATTCAACGTCGCGCGCCGAGATCGAGAGTATATTAGCCTGTCTCTCTTCCTCTGCCGCGTATATACACGGCGCGACGCGCTCTGATTGCTACCGCGCGGCGAGAATCGCCAGGAGAGCAGCCGCGGCTCTTTCTTTCGCTGTATGCGAGTCGAGCGATTTTTCGCGAGGACGTTTTTCTTCGAGCGCCGTTTGGCCTAGAAAATGTGAGGAAGAGGGGGGATGTTTGCTTTTGGCGATCGATGAGGAAGTAAGAGTAAATAGAGAGTAAATGGGTATGGATGTGTGTTTTGAGAGACATATGAGAGGTGGGTGTAAATAATATTGAATGAAAACATGGAGGTGGCGCGGATGTCGTTTGGTTGTGAAGAAGGAAAAGTTGTTTAAACAGAGCTGTGGAGCGGAGTTGTGGGGGGCTTTTGAGTTTAAGTTTTGCTTGTTTTTAATTTAATAGTATAAACAGTGTTTTGAAATAGAAAAAATATTAGTAAGCTGTTATAGAACGTGTAAATATTTTTGCTCTAAAAAATAGTGACCGTTATAATATGAACACTTTTAGTACAACTAACATTAATGCCAATTTATAAAGTATCAATCATAAACTATTCTGTTAATTTTTCATAAATACACTTAATGTGTAACCATTATAATGAAAATGTTGAATAAACCTCAATTTCAGCTAGTTAGATATCCTTTCTTAACCTCAACGTATTTTTTCACAAACCAAAAGCACTCTAAAAAAGAAAAGAAAAAATCGCTCCATACAAATACACTCCGATAAATCCAACTACTCAGCTCTCGCCCAATAAAATCCACGTCTCTCGCCTAATCCCTATCTAACGACTTTACAACCAGCGATAATCAACAGACCAGTAAACCAAGAAACCGCGCGCGATCCACGTCGTCATTATCCTCGACTTTCGCAAATAAAAAAAAAAGGAAAAAAGCCGAGCAAAACGGCTCATTAACAAATCGCAGCCGGAGACCCTAGCTCCTCAGGGAATTATATAAAGGCCCGGGGAAATTCGAGAGCGGAAAATCGCCGAGTGTTGCAACCCGCGCACGCATCCGCCGAGACGCGAAATTGAATCGAATTTGTTTACTTTCTATGAAGTGCAAATGCAGATCCGGAAAGCGACTTTAGAGCTTTCCGCTTCCTCGCGATTTATTTGCGGTGTAGGAGAGAGGGTCGTAAATAATAGCTTGTTTTGGAGTGAAATTTTGGGAGATTTTTAAAGAAAGCTGTAGTGTTAGGTGGTCTTGGCGAGCGGTGTGTAAAAGTTTTGAGAGAGGTGAGATTTAAGGTTGACAGTTAGAATACAAATCGCTCGTTTTAGGTGTTTAAGCGGGAGTTTATGGCCGAGATGAAATCGCATTGTCTTTGGGAGTTTGTGGCTTAATTAAAATTATCATAATGAAGAATAAAAGATGAATAAAAAAAGTGAAACTTATTATTTATTTTCTATAAAAGTTGGGTTTACGGTTGAAAAGTCTCGAAGATAGTAAATATTTATTATTAAAAAATGAAATGTACTTTCTACTGAACAAAGAATGACCGTAACTATTAAAAATTTAACGTTCAAAATCAAATTAAATTAACCCTATAAAGTTTATTTTAATGCAATATTCCTCACATAGCAAATGTACCCTTTAAAAATTAAGTCATAATAATAATAATTTCTCAACACTTGATCCAGACCAGTAACTCTAAAAAATATAGTTCAATTGCAAATGACAGACTTAGACAATTTTGTAATCAGGTGAAAATGGCGTAGAATTACACTCGCTAAATTTTTACGAGTGTTAGCTTACTCTGACAGGATGTTACATGAAAAATGACTTAGATAAAATCTAACTAGTGGTCGTTGCACGCAATATATATATATTTAAAATGGGACGCATTGTACTTTTCAGTACAGACCTTTTGTGTAATATATTGTATTGTTCCTCGTTATCTTTCATAAAAAAAGGTTAGTGTAAAAAAAAGAAAATCCTTTTATACACATTTAAGTTTAATCGAATCATCTAGAAGTTTGTTGCACTTTTTGCGTGCATAATATTTCTGAGATATATTGAATCGAGTTAACGCTTGCAGTAAATTATTACTTTCATTTTCTTTAGAGCACAGATTAATTGTCGATATTATAGAGGCTCGGCTTTCACTCTCGATAATTTACAAGGCTATTTAGCGGGAAATCAGGATTTCCATTTCGAATTGATAAATCATCTAATCCAATTGTCGCACAAATAGAGCAAAACCGATTGATTCAGTTAGCGCCGTACGGCGAACGAAAATATAAATATTTTTATTGATCCTTTCTCACGGCACTAGATTTATTGTTTTATTGAAAGCGCGATGGAATTAATTCAAAGTAACTGCGTAGATCGTTAAATAAAATATGTAGTTTACACACACTAGCGTAAAACAATCCACTTTTCATTTTTTTAACAAGAAAGTTTCGCTCGATGGGCACCGACGTCGTTATAAAAAACATTTTTGCAGCCTGCACGCTTCGTCGTAAAATAATCCATGACCACGGGTATTTGTTCCCGTAATCACCATAATTTCTTTCAAGTTTTACGCGGACAGTAAAATGTATAACGATCCTGCCTCTCAAAGAGCGGCAGCGGTATATTTTGAAATTTTCCGGCTTTTTTTTGTTTTGCTACATTTTTATCGATTTTAACGATTCCCAGCGTAATATGGATACACCTGTAAGAAACGTTTTTTATCCAATAGCCTAGGAATATTAATTTTGGTGAATGGAAAGGTAAACTAGGATGTACTTAAACACTGTACTTACAGTCCTATAAAGTTGAATTAATCAATATCTATTACAAAATAATTAATTTCGTCACTAGAGACAAAGCAATTCTGTTTGAAAGTACCGAAAGATTCATGTAGATGATACGGATATCGCTGTTTTATTATGCAATAATCATTTTTATCAAAGGAAGACATTTCGACATTCAAAATTACAGCATTTCAACATCATCGTATAGCAGTAAACTTGTACCGCGTCTTTTAATTTCTTTAAAAACATACCGCAATTTCTAACGTAATCCGAGATTTCTCTTTGAAATTTTTAAATGATATTTTCAAATTTGGATGTAATAAGCTTCATCTTTGCAACGGTATATAGGAATTATTGTGTGCAATTTTCTTCTATTCTACACTTCTTTGGAGAAAGTGAAAGATGCTGCTATTCGAATTCAGAATGAGGATTTTCTTTGTTCATGCTATTTCTTGGATTGGAATAAAATAATTTTGATGTTCTTTGTATAAAATAGATTTTAAAATTGTACTATACAAAAATAATTTTGAATGATTTAAAGGTAACTCAGAAATTTTATAGATAATTTACATCACAAAAAACTATCTCTGTCAATTTTATACAAAGAAACGGCAATTCAGAACTTTTCCAAAACTAAAAACGCATCCAAACCTCACTACAAACAGCCCCCAAAACTCGTATCCTACAAACCAAACCCCTCTTTCCAAACTCAATCAGCATCCTTCCCACTCCAAAACAACCACCATCAAAACCAAAAAAATCGCAATCACAATCTCCCTCCTCTTGACACCACTCACAGTCCAAAAAGTCGCACCTCAACCCGTCATCCCCCGTCACTCGTCACTCCCAAACCTATCCACACTTTACTGAAGAAAGCAACTCTCTAACGAAAACGCGAGACGAGGCTCGCGCGCTCGCTGCCGCGGCGGCCACAAAACTGAGCCTCTCTAAGCCAGCTCGATCTTGGCCGCTTACGCGCGCGCCGGCAGAAAAGAGAGACGGAGAAATTGCGAGAGAGGCGAGGGAGGAGGGAACGCGTATATAGGCGCGCATCACGCACAATGGAAAGACCTCAGAGGGGGGGGGGGGCAGCCGATAATAAAGGGAGGAAGAGGTAGGCGCGCAGGAAGAGCTTTGGTCGCGTGCGCTTATTGTTTGCGGAGGACGAATGAATGGCCGCGTGTCGTGCCGAGTGGATTATGTGAAAGTGAAAATGGAAGGGAGGGCGATACGCTGTAGGGAAGATCAGGCGGAGTGATAGTGCCGAGGACTGGACGAATTTAAATGAGTTTTCGATAAGCTGTGTGCGCAGGCTTGTTGGGAAAAGGGGAGTTGTAACGCCGGGAGCTACAAGGTTGGATTTCGCTGGGTTTATGTGTAACTGTAGGAGTGTGTGGGAGATACGAATGTTAACTGTAGCATTGCCGATTGTAGCCGTGTCGGCGCAGTTGTTCCGTAAAGTTCCGAATTCGCGTGGAAAATAAATTGTAGGCCCGGGGACTACAATTGCGCGGCGGGGCCGGTAACTATGCGCGCGTTTCTTTTTGTGCACTTGAAATCCGGTTTCCGAAATAACGGGAAAACTTTTCAAAGGGTACGCGGCCGCGTGTTATTATCGCTCGTACCTTTCTTTTCCTGGCTTCCTTTATTTTCACGGAATTATTTATTGGAAGATTAATGTTGGACATCGTCTCGCAAACGCAGGCGAAAAAGCGCAATCTAATCGCTTGGACAAATTAATTTATCAATTATAATTTATCAGAACGATAAATCCAATCCCAAAACTTACTCTTCACGCAGGTCTCGTACAAAACCTAGCCAACGAGGAAAAAAGTCGCAAGCACGCAAACAAACAGTGATACCGTAGCCAGCCCAATTCAACGTATATATCCACCCAGAAAAAAGAAAAATCCGATTACACACGCGAGTGTAAAAGTTAGTTAAACACAACGGGGCAAGCCAGCCTGGCGCACTTTTACTCACTGCAATTACTACGATTAGTTAGAAACGCCGCTCGGCAGACTTGCCCCATAGAGTTCATTAAATTACAGCCTCTTATAATACACAGTCGTTCTATATTTGTACAAACTAACGCGCGCTCTGCCTTTTGTCGAAGCTGGTAAAACGGAACGAGCGAGTACTGTAACAATTAAACGTGTACGTATAGCGCCGCTGCTCTCCAGAGCGACGAGGTAATTAAGTGTGTGAACGCGAGCGATTTCCAGGAATTTGATGCACCGACGTTTTGTACTACTGGTGTTGTGTGATTAGTCGCTGGCAACGGGACTCTCTGAGTTAATTGTATCAATTCGATGATATTTGATGGGGTGTGTGTATTTTATCCGGCGGTTTTTCTGTCACGGTTCGGTTGTTATCGGAAATTCCTAAGTCGCGGCGTTCTCGAAAGCTACGCTCTATGTAATTTTTCTCGCGAGGCCATTCTTTTACGCAATGTGCAGCCCGATCGGAGTCATTTAGAAGCGAAGTGTAATTTCAGTCGCATTATCCGCTCGATAACTGTACAGGCTTATACGGTTATCGAATAAATCAAGCAATCAGCCGGTACTTAGTCATTAAAATCATTAAGCGCCAAAAAGTCACAATACACCCAGCCGCTCTCTCGCAACTAACGAATTCGCCGAACCGTAAACCACCTTTTTCCACTCTAAGCAATACATAATTTACACATCCTTGAAATTTCCCTTCTTTTCCACACGATACAACCTCCCGGCAAAAAAAAAACCAGAAAAAGATGACTTACGAAACAAAGGAATACACAGAAAACGTGGAGAGCCAGCTCGTCATCGGCGAAGCTAGGTACTTGCACATCTATCAGTAGGCGGCCAATAGACCAGAGAAAGAGAGAGAAAGGTTACAGAGTCGCGCGAGCTCGGCGGGTGAAAGGAGAAGAAGTAACTATACGTATATACATGCGCGCACGTCGCGGACACGTATTCTTAAGAGTCTTTTATGAAGCCTAACTGTGCACTCGCGCTCGCCAGCTGTTCTCTTATATTTTTCCACTGTGTACTAGTAAAGACTTCCTTGTTCGTGTACGTATATCCGCGCAGGCGCGATTTTCTCGGCGTTTTCTCCAAGAGGAGGTGGCTTTTCGAGAGGCGACCTTTTTTTTCCTTGTCGCCTTTGTTTTCCCGAGAGGCGTGATTGATGATGTTTTTTGGGCAAATGGATATCGGGTGAGGGTGGGGAAGAAGGTTTGTTTAAGGGGGATTCCGGAAGAAATATTGTAGGAGTGTACTTATGTGGTTAAAAATAGTTTTTTTTTATATTTGTCAAACTAGAATTTTCTTATTGGTGAAGAATTATTTATCGCTAGGCTATTCATATAATCTAAGATACTCCCAGACACATATTCGCACTTTTACGCGAAAAATACGATTATTCGTCAACGCTTCAACGCTGATTAATGCTCCAGGCGACGAAGCGCCCGAACCATCTAATAAATTCAAGCCCACCCCAAACAAAAAAAGCACACCGGCACGCGCAAACTCATCGCATACTCGTCACGACTTATTTCCCTTTTTAATCTACGCCGCCCTACTTTTCACGCGCTTTCCTCTCCCATCCTATTCGTCACGCGAATTAGAATCGCTCGATTTTCAATGTCGCGTGTAAAAACGTTACGAGCCGAATCGCGCTTTGATAAAGAACAGAGAGGGAATGATAAAAATACAGGCAAGCCGCGAGAGTGAAAGTATATCGGCACGCTTATCTGAACAAGCCGCCAGATCGACTAGAGACACCCGCGGCTTCGTTTACCTATATACCTGTATGAAAAAGGTCACGATTGTATCGAAGTTAGAAGGCTTTTTCTTTTCATCGTAAGGAGAGATATGAATGGCTGCGTTTGTGAGGTTTTGGTCTTTGCTTTGTTTGGACGGTTACGTGGCTGGAGAATAAGGAGGGTTTAGATTGGTAATATAACTGAAAGAAGAGACTAATACGTCACTAGCGGGTTATTGTCTTCGGCCACTGTGAATGGGAAATGCGAAGGATGTAGCTGTTGCCACGCGGCGAATATTTTGTCTTTCGAATAGATAGCGTCAGGCTCGACTCGAACTTCTTGCAAAACAAATTTTTCGCATAATAGCAAAATTGTTGGATTAAAGCAGTCGCCGTAGTCAAGCCTCACACTTCATGTATTTAATCGCAAACAAGTCAATAGTGAGCCAGTACACCTTGCGAAAAAAATCTGCAAACGCGTGAAATTACACCCCCGCGAATACAAAACTTGCGCGTCTATCAGCGCGAATCGCGACGCGAAAAGTCTGACGGCTGTGTTCGCGAGCTTCGAATTTCACCTGATAAAGCCAGCAGCGAGCAAAGTGGATTCTTTTTGCGCACAACAATGTTGCGTCGGAGGAAGGAAATCCAACTCTTGTTTTGAACTGCGAACTGGATTTTATAATTACAGTCACGTCTGTTGAATTATTTATCTTTATTTTATACTGGGATGAAATTGGAGTTTTCCACGGTTAAATGTTCGTCTTTGTGAATGAAGAAAAATCCGGGGTTATACGCCGAATGAAGTGCAATCAACATTTTTGTTAGGACGCGGAGGCGCGCGGCGCGATATGTGTAATTACAGAATTTACGGTTTAATTAAAACACATCAGCGAGATGCTTTTACTTGAATTAACGCCCTGGGAGGCTGACGTAATGTCATTTATGGACGTGCCCGCGACGCGCGAATGTCGCGTGTGACCATTATTATTACCGCACACCTGTCGGATATTTTTTTAAATTAAAATTTACGAAAATACGGGAAGTGTATGAGTGGTATTTTGTGGCATTTGAATGATAAAGTTGTTTCAGTTATTGAAGTGGAGAACGTGAACCAAGAAGTTTTTCATTATGTTAATGCGTGAATAATCCGCAATTTCATTTTCAATGTTTGAAAACTTTATCAACATCCAGTTATTGTTTTAATCACGAACAATGATTTGACGAAGAAAGATTTAAGAAAAGTTAAAATAGAAATAGAAAAAATGTGTGCTTGTTTTTTCGACAAAGAAAAAAATTTTATATATCAATTTAAGCTACAGTATTAAATAGGATTAATTTCAGTATTAATTTCAGCATTAATGGCAGTATTAATTTCAGCAATCACAAAACACATTTCGTAAATCCCAAAACAAAATAAAAACCTTAAAAAAATCCCAAAACTACCCCACCAATCCAACCACTCTCACCCAACAAAAAACAGACAGCCTCAACTCCCCCTTAAAAAAAACCTCTAAACATCCAACTCTCCTCTGCCTCGCTCACATCACCGAAGACGCTCGGTCATTTCTCCCGACTTACATAAAAGCTCGCGTGCGAACCGCCGCTCTCTGGAAAATCGGCGAGAGTAAAGGAGCGAGCTGCGCTCGATTTTTCGAGATGCGGTAATCGCGTTATGTAGATGCGCGCGCAAAAAAGAAGACGGCGAAAGGCTCCGGCTCCAGGCGGAGCGACGAAAATCGATTCGATGTGCGTCCACAAGAGAATGCGGAGCTGTTAGTGCAGTGTATACGTTTAAGAGGCATTCGCTTCGCTGATGATGTGATGGATGAGTTGTTTGTGTTTGAATGCGTTGTGCGTTTGGCTGATGACGTTTATTATTGAGATTGTAGATGTTTTTAGAGCTGACGGTGATTCAGGTTGTATTAAGTTTATGGATTGATGTGGTTTAAATGAAAATGACTGTTGTCTTGCTGTAATTGAATTAATGCAAATATAGAGATTTAACAATGGTTCTTCATTTGTAGATGATTTCTTCTCGTTGTGTAGCATTGGTTTCCTTTCAAATTTTCGAGGATGCAGAGACACCTACAAAGTCCTTTAATACTACACTAACCCATCGTCAGATCCCTGCATTACCCTCCACCAGTCCATACCCACCGCACGCCAAATCCCTACCTTACCCACCGCCAGTCCGTCTTACCCACCTCATCCCATATCTACTGAACCCATCCAATCGCACCGACATCCCCTTTGTTTACAAAACCAACGCAACCAAAAAAAAGAACCATCAACAAAACCAAAAAAAAACCTCAACCCAACGGTGTCAAAGCCCTCCAGCTCCCCTCCACAGCCAGCCAGCATCGGCGCGCCTCGAAAAAGCCCATAGACGACTGCGTGCGGCGCAACGGTCCCGAAGTAACGGGAAAAAAGAGTCTCGACGTCGAGCGCATTAATATAATAGCGCCGAAGCGCGCGCCTTTTTGCGCGGAAAATACGCGCGCCGTGGCTGAATCTAACAGGTTGCCGAGCGCGTCTATGCGTCTCCGTCGTAAGATACTTTTCAGGGAGGCACTTATGGCTTTGTCGAGGTGGGAAGCTGCTGTTTTTCACCGGGGAAACGGTTTCCTTGCTAAGGTCATTGGAGGCGCTGGTTTCGTTGGAGAGGAGTAATTATGCGGGCTGATGAATATTTATGGTTGTGGAGTTTTTTTTGGTTTCGTGGTTTGATTGACTGGTCGGAGTGGGATTGGATTAATTGGGGATTGTAAATATACGTTTGTGATTGCGTGCTGATTAGAATAAAGAATTACGTTTAAAAGTAATCGTACATTACAAATGTAAATGATATAATAACTTGACTTTTTTCGAAATTTTCATAAAAATTTTTATGCATTTTCCAAAACAAAAATTTTGAATCAGAAACAAAGTAAATAAAAAAAGTAAACCTGCTCGATCGCTACCAATTTTCGTTGTTCGATGTTTATAAAAATTCATCATGACAATAAAACTTGTGAGTGACGCACAACGCAACTATTATTACTCCAATTCTTTTGTCACGCGCTGCACCGCCTCCAACGTATCGATCAGAAACATGCAGCCAATGTTTAAACTGCAAATTCATCATTTATACCTGGAATTCCCGTAATCGATAACAGCTCATTTACTTCTCCTTTTCAAATTCATTTTCACACGACGCTGACTCGACGACAGCTCGAACGTTGATCAAACAGAAATTGAATTTTCAATCAAACG
>JAPYZA010006791.1:0-10730 GCA_030522685.1 Eupelmus azureus
ATACTTTTTATTGAAATTCTGTTTCCTTATTCATATTTTGTATTCAGCAAATGATAAAAAAACATTGAGCAACTCGCACTTAAGATACTATAAATAGAACTGCTTTACTCAAACAAAAAATTACTCTTCTGAAAAAGGTGAGCAATTGACCTCGTATTAAGACATTCCTCGTATATCTCGCATTCACCTTTTCACAAAAGAATCGACTAAATCCAGCGTTTTCATTCCGTTCCCTCGCCTGAGCTCGTTCCGAGCGAGAATCCGCTCTCGACGCTACGCGCGGCTCGCAATTGAAAGTTTATGCAGAGAGAGAGAGAGAGACAAACAAAAGCGAACGCGCGACTACGCCTATGAAACAGAACGTCGCTTCGCGCGAGCCAAGTCACAATGGGAATTTCGTCCTTGATGTGCCGCGGCTGCTGACGGCGCAATTTTAAAACTACAGAAGTGAGGAGAACTCTCACACATCCATCACCGGCGCGGCGAGCGCACTGCTTATTACACGCTTTTTAGTGCCATTTTTTTTTTCGTCGGAACGCGCGCGTTTTCGCCCAAGCGTGCGTAAGAAGTTTTTCTCACCGCGCGCGTAATTCGCTGTGTTGACAGATGCTGTAATTTGTGTAACATCGAACCGAGGGACTGTAATTTGCAAAATTAACAGCCTCGCGCTTTTGTGAGTATGAGCTCGCTGTTTACGGGACGTGTATCTTTGGCGATTTTAATAGGGGTGCACTTTTTTGTTTATGAGATTGAAGGAATGAAAAATTGATGACTGCTTTAGACATCTTAATACAAGCTGTTTTAATCAAGTAAATAAGAAGGAGAGTTAATTCGTACCATTATTTTTATGAGTAACACTGCTACGAGTCGATATTTTGTTTTAATATGCGCTTTTAATAAATTTAATAAAAAATCTGTTTCATAAAATAAATAAACGTATAATTTGAATTATAATATCTTTATATAATACGTAAATAATATGTGAAGATTTAGTTTATAAAACAATTGTCAGCCGTTGCGCGGCGAATTGGTTATCAAGCAGTATTGCTGTAACTTTCGAACGCAATAGATTGCTTTTTAATAATCATTAAATAAAAAGTCACGAGTCAATTTAATTTGTTGTATTTTTGAGTTATTTTCTGTCGCATTTCCTGCTTAGTATGGGAATAAACTCGATAAAAATGAATAATAAAAAAGAAATTTTTAAACTTACGTATCGCGGAAAATTTTGTAAAATAATAATTGTATAACTCACCTGTAACAAAAAGAAAAAAGTCACATTAGTTACACATAATAAAAATAAGAAAAACAATGGATTTAGTAATTTAAATTGATCACTCGCAAAGAAAGCACTCACAATTAACATTCATCAGAAAATATTAACAACAGACTCTATCATCATTTCAATGCCAAATTTCCCAACGACTTAAACGGCCACGAAATTTCATGAATTCAAAATTGCGCTTCCTACAGGAAGATTACATTAAATTACACGAGCATTGTTCAGTCCTGCGCGAGTGCAAAATCAACCGGCGTCCTCTCAAAATTATACGAGAAGCTCTCCTTTTTCCATCGAAATTCCACGGACTCGAGCCGGCGGGCCTCGTACAATTTTAATGAACGATCAAACTAGCGCTTTTACTCGTAAGAGTCCCTCACGCCCGAAAGTTTCAACCTTGACAATTACAGACGAAGGGACCGTCGCTTCTTCTATTCCGAGGCGAGGCTCGTAAACTCGAAAAGTGAGAGATAGCGTGGCCCTCGAGCTAGTCCGTGACACGAAATTTCGCGCTCGCGCCTGCAAACAGAGAGACAGAGAAGAGCTGCAGCTTCGCGAGTCGTTCCAAGTTTCGAGAGCGAGAGTTTAGCAATCGACTACTTAATTCCCGTTTAACGGGCGGAAATTGCTAGAGCGCCCCTGCAGACTCGACCTGTCCACTGCAGGCTATATATGTGTATACAGCTCGCGCCGTGCGATCGCGCTGCGGTGGCGCTGAGTTTCTCGAGTTTGCCGTTCTCTCGTAGACTCTCTGACTGGCAAATGAGCTGGCCTTTTTTTGCGCGTCGAGGCGAGACTACTATTTGAGCGTATTGACATTGGTGAAAAGGGGGGAGCGAAGGCAAACTAGATGGAGGAATTGTTTATCGGGAAGGCTGGGGATCGAGGATGTTTATAAGCGAGCTGCACGTACGCCGCCGAGATAAGCCAAGGTGGCTTTGCGATATTGATTTGAATTTGACATGCGAGCTGGTGTGTTATTGACTAGTAAGGTACGTGTCCTAAATTCAAGATTAATCAATTTCAGACGCTATTCCATCGTAAGATACGACATTTAAAGGATGCATCACGCATGGATAAGGATTTTTCAAAAAGCTTTACCGTAAAGAAGTAAAATTGATGCTTCAACAAGCTCATTCGCGACCACTTAATCATACCTTATTATTCGTTCAACCTCGCTGAACCATCCATAAGTCTTAAAATACGAGCCGTAAACACAATCGAATCGTTCCAGGCTGTGCGAATTCGGCCTGCTGCGCATCGCTTGGAATCTCCGTCATAGCTCGCGGCTACTGAGGGCGTCACGCGAACCGAGCGAGTAGGTGTATGTGCCGAGGGCAGTCGACCGACCAAAAAAGTCATTATCGAGCGCCCAAAAGTCGTGGGAAAGGCTCAGCGCGCGAAGAGAGCAGCTTGTTCGACTCCTTCGAGACGCGCCCGTTCGAGATTCGCTACGTCTTGAGGGTCTAATCGTCGCTCCTTCGCTTCTTTTTATCTTCTTAGAGCCACTTTGGACGCTGTCGAGTTGGTTATGTGGATGCTCTTTGTTTTTTTTTTCTTCGTCTTTTTGGACTGTGCGAAGATTTTAGAGCGTCATTCAAGCTTTGCTGTCGAGAGGATGCATCGATGTGTTTGTGTAGAAGATTAAGCGGCTAGGCGCGAGAGATGTGAATTTGGAATCGATAAAGTAAACGATTATATCTGCTTAAATATATCGTTTCATTCAAATCATTACACAATGATACTTTATAGATTTAAACAAAATCAATTTCTTTTATAGAGTATCAAAAAAAGAGATCTATTCAAGTTAAAGTATACATAAAAGCGAAGCCCAATAATGCCTAAAACAGTAAAATTAGCTCGGGCAATAAAATAAATTATCCTTTATTGGAATTCTCGGCACTCTCGCTTCGAGTATCCATCTTACAAAAATGGACGTTTCTTTCTCTCTCGGCCTCCCTCCCTCCTTCTTCTCTCTCACCTCTGACTTACGTTCGCGCAATAAAACAAGCTAATAGCGCATAAAAGGCTATTTATAGGCTAATAGTACGCGATTGAAACGTACACCTAGATCCGCGCACGCACGCAGCCAGACGTCTCTCGATATCCATTCGCAGGAAGAAAGAGAGAGAGAGCGCCGGTGATTTTTCCTCAAAGTGGCAATACATAAAGTAGCCGAGCGAGCGATTCTATTTCTCGCTAGACCAAACCCAGCGAGCTCGCGCAAAATGATGCGTTAAATTCACCTCCCGTCGGAGCACTTCATATAATCCTTGCGACCGTTCACTCCGGCCTCCCTTATAACCCCTTAGCGTCTATCCGTGCACGCGCGCCTGTGTATGAACGCACACGTATAAACGCACATCTCGTAAAGTCCTTTATACGAGCCAAACTCTCGTTTCTGGCTGCTGCTGCTGCTGCTGCTTATATCGCATGAATTTTCACATTTTTTTTATGAGCGCCACGAGAGAAAGGAATCTCGGAGGGTATATATAGTACTCGGGATTGCGGCTGCAGAGCCAGTGTGGAAAATCGCTGGCTCGCGATAATGGTGAAAAGCGAGCGAGATTATATTGTCTGAAGATGGGACGACGATCGATGGTGGGAGCTAAGGTGCGCGCGCTGCGAATCAAGTCCTAGGGCGTACTGCGTTGCGTAATATGTATAGGAAAAATTGATACTGAAATCGGCGGGTTTCGAAGACATTATAATTTTTAAGTCTCTCTGGATTTCAATCAATTGTTCTGAAACTTTTTACTATCGCTTGCGCCTTCGACCTAAAAGAGATGTAGGTCTGTCTCGGCAAAATGAATTTCACTTACAAGGAGAATATTTGGCTGAAATTTTACAGCGATATTCTTTTTTCAAAAGTATGAGATATAAGTGTCCTGGTGTTTTTATCATTGGATCCTGGAGTATATGGTTAATGTAAGGAAAACAGACCTAGAAAAAGTACTTGCAAAAAATTTTCAAAAGGATAATCTTTGATTTATGCTTTTATAAAAGTTGAACTTGCAGTCATATAAAAAGTTCAAACTATCGAACATTAAATTAAATTTTAAGAACATTAAAAATTAACATTAGATGTAGCAGTAAATTTAGGTTGATATTAAATAATTTGTAACCTTTTATATAATTCAAGTTTGTCAAGAGCTTAAATGAAACCTTACCTTTCCCAATTCTGAATTATTTTTCATTGAATCTTTTTACATTGAAAAAAGTTATGAAATAATTATAAAAGGACGATTTTTTGGTGCTGCTTTTCTTAGATGGTCCGTATTTTGAACTCTAAGCCCAGACCCACATATTTTTGGACAAAGACTATTGCAGTAAAGATTCAGTTAAATTCGTGACTCAAAGATTACCTTTTCTACCTGACAGCAGAACTCGGAAGCGCAAATTCGAATTACCGTGTGCTTCCCAGTCAAGTCCTCCCCATACGATATTCACCTTATACGAGGCCGCTCTCTAGCCGCTGATATACATATACACTTGGTCCCCGGCCATAATCTACTTAAATACAAAGCACTTAATTTGCCGGTGTACGAGCGCGAGAGACTCCCAAGCGTTTACCTTTATACGAGCTGCTGCACGAACGTTCAAAAAGTGTCCTTGATACGCGATTTTTCTTTTTTTTCACTTCTAGGGTTGTAAATTAGTTTGAAAGGCCGCGGCACGGTATCTGCTGCGTTTTAGATAAAATTAATCTCGCTGGAGAGAGAGAGAGAGAGTTGATAGCGCGAAACTTTTTACGCGGCTTTATTTACAGGGCGTCGAGCTTTTAATGGATCCTCGCTGCCTTTATGCGCCCTCTTTTTTAAGATACATTAATTAATAACTTTCTTGAGCGTCGCGTGACCCAGTATTTTCTTCTCCTACTTCAAATTTACTTTTTCTTTTTAACGTTATAATGCGTCGAAACATAATTGAAGCCGCTGCTCTCTGTGACTGCAATATTGTTTGCAGATGGGCTTATAGATTTTGTCCTGATTTTTCTTTTTCAGTGAGCTTGCAAGCGCACGATCGCGGCTTCAGTAAACAGTGGAAGCTTCCGTTCTAGCCGAGAAAAGCTGTATCCGCAAAGTGCATTGTGATAAATAATGTATTTAATATCTTATATACGGAGGGAAAATTCGTGGCACGCATACCTGAGCCTTCTCTCTTTTTCTTCCTCTTTCTCACACACACCTTGTAAAAAGTAGATTTTATATTTTGGAAATAGTTTAAAATAAATATGAAATAATTTTACTATTCTTATATTTAGATCAATGCTTTACTATTTTATATATATATATATTATATATAAATTAATATATTTCATTCAAACTTATTTATTTTAGAAAATGCATTTTTTATTATACAATTTGATCTAATTTATTTTAGAATATCTAACAATTCACGTAATTAAAAGTAGTTCAAAATCTATAGTTCATAATTTTTAAATTAATTCGCTAGCACGTATAGTTATTCTCGAAGTAACAAAATCAAAAGTTACAATAAAAAAAATGTCAGAACAAGTTAACTCATTTTTTTTCCTTTTTTTTGAAAGAACAACCAAACAATTTAACTCATCTATAAATAACTCAATATTTTTTTTCAAAAGGCCAACTTTTAAATGATTACCTCTCCAAATACACGAAATAGCTTATCTCATCAAGGCCGCGAGCACCAGCAAAAATTTATGGCGCCTCAGTGCAGGGAGCTTTACTAGCTGCCGTGAGGGAAGAAGAAAAGAAAAAGGAAGAAGTAAAGGACGAGTGCGCTGTTTGGAGTGCGAGCAAGAAAGAGCAAAAATTAGCGGGTCACTTAAATGTTTCCGTTTTTCTTTCGTCCCTCACCCACAGTCTCTCTCTCTCTCTCTCTCTCTCTCGCTCTCTTGCCCTCTCACTAGTTACACAGGGCGAGAGTTAAAGCGCTGGAAAATTCGAAACGAGAAAATAAAAGGAGCTCTTCTCTCTGGGTTAGTGCAAACATTCCGAGTTTGAGCGGCCGCCGCCGTCATACGACGAGCCACGCGAACAAAGGCCAGAAAGAAAAAGGAAACTCAACGCTCACACGGACAGAGAGAGAGAGAGAGAGAGGGATGTACGCACATCACGCCTTTTAATTTCGCGAGCTCCAAGCTCGAGTGAGAGAGCTCTCGAAACACCTTATTACACGCGCGCTATATGCGAAAGAAGGATAATGTTTCATAACCTGCTATTCTGAATGTGCTTAGCCTTCTCTGGTTTAACTATGACATAATGTCGAAACTATTTCGACTTTTCTTTTTAGTTCATGTGCAGCATGGTACAGAGTATTGCGAAATGATACGATTTCAAGGGGGGCAAATTGCTATAATAGTAGCGGACGGTTAAAGCCGGGCAGTCAAATGTTCGATGATAATTTGACGGCTGCATAGTTTGTATGTTAGTGATGGGTGTAAAAGTGGACAAATTACATGCGAGTTACTCGGGGCACTCTCTGCTTTCGTCTGTAATCTGCGCTTTATTTAAAAGGATTGCGGATACTTCAAGTAAGGACTGTAAGTGCAATTTTTTATTTAAACTGCTTCGGAGTATAGTTTGTTTTCTATATACTTATATTTAAATAACAATTTACTCTCAATTTGGAAAACAGCCAAAAGGCGCGACTATAATAATAAGTTACTCTTGCAACCCTCTCGAATAAATATCAAAACAACGAAACTTTGAATTCCCAGCTTATTCAATTCCTCCTTCCATCTCCAACGATCTATAAATAAACTCCATTAATTTAATCATTACAACCCGTACAAACTTGAGTCTTCGCAAAAACAGCCCGAGAACGCGAGCTTCCAAAAGCGAAGCGCTGCCTTTTAAAACAGCTCTTTCTCCCAGCTCAGGCCCGGTCTAGCTATCTCCCGGGCTGTCGGCTCTAACAACACAGCCCGCGCGCGCGCGAAACAACGCGAAATTTCGCCGCGCAAAGACGTACGAGCTGTCGGGCGCACGCCTCTTCCCTCGCAAGATTGCGGCAATCAAAAGTCCGCTGCGCTCTCTCTCTCTCTCTCCATCTCTGACGAAGACGGATAAGGCGAATGAGGGGGCCGCGAGCAGCTCGCTCTTCACCTGTGCATGACCGCACGAGCTGCGCCCAGACTCCTGCGTGCATAGAAGAAAAAAGCAAGGCGCGTGATTGATCGCGAGACGACTAAGTGGAGAAGCTTTTTCCGAGGGCTCGGTTGAGAGAGTCAGGACGACGATTCGATTGGGCGAGCCGAGCCAAGTGGGGATTTCGTGTACAATGAAGAGAATTGTGAGAAATGGCTTTTCTTCAGTTTTTCGAACGATCAAAAGATGGGTTAAAGTTGATTTACGTTATTTACACGACGGATAAATAAAGTAGGAGCGAGAAAGCAATTACTTGGAAGATTTACAAGGTTCTATATAGTCGGCAACGAAAATCGACAGTTGCCTTTATCTGAATCACGAAGCATTGCCACGAAACAATGGGTTACGCGTTATTTGCCTTTTGCTCGTCGCGGATTTTAAGGAGTAGCTCGTACAAATGAAACAATCTTGGAATATGATGTCTTTGTGGTGTAAGCGTGGAATTCAGTAGGAAACCGCCGCTGGAATAATTGCGCTCTAGCAGGGTGCTGTTTTAGCCTTCAAACGACTGTACTTTAGTGTAATTACGGTTTCTTCGTTTTTTAAAATAAACGAAATCCGCGAAAATTGTAGCACATTAAAATCCTATTCTCAGGTCATTTCGTCGTGTCATTTATCATTGCAAAATCACCTCCTTGTCATTTATCATTCTCCGTGCATCTATTTCACTTTACTTTTTCCTTCTCTTTTACATTTCAAATTTCACCTTAAATTGTTCTTGCTGAAGGTGTTTAATTTTATTCCTGTTCGCGCTAAAAAGAAACCTAACCGAGTCATCTTTCCTAAAATAAAATTAGTCGGAAATACGCTTTTCTCTTAACATTCGACGCTCAGATAAACCGCCAAAGAAAATAATTGTAAAGAACCGCTAGAAGAAAAATAATTCCAACGATGCGAAGGAAAGAAGAGCGCGCCGCGACCCTAAAACGGAAATTACCCAAACATAATCCACTTACTCCAGCAGGAGCCGCTCGTACACAGTGGGCCACAAAACAAAGCGTCTCGGCGGCAAAAAAACAACAAACAATAAAACCAAGGAGCTAGAGAAGCAGCCCAGAAATAAGAAACAGCTCGAGCGGCCGCTCTCGAAAATTTCTCGAAGAAAACGTTAAAGCCCTTTTTGCTCTCGCGCGCTCAACACAGAAGCAGCAGCAGCAGCAGCAGCACTCGAGTTAATGAAAGAAGTGCAGAATGGGCTCTGCTGGTACTACTACTAGACTCGCTTGCAACAAAAACGAGCCGGCAGCGGCAACAGGAGAAAATGAGCGAAACGCGCCGATTCGCTTCGTTAGGGCGCGCGCAGCTTATGCATCCGTGTTCTCTATAGATGTATACAGGCCGGCTGCCGCTGGGTTAACGGCACGCACCGGTACTCGACGTCTCGCTTAGAAGAGAGATGATACAGCTTCAGTCGCGAGTCGAGCTTCTGCTGGGGGCTTTTCAAATGATAGAGAAGCGAGATCTAGTCGCTTTGAGAGGCGACGCGCTCGAGCTTTTGTCGATGTATCGGCGAGATATTGAAGCCTGATGGTTGCTCACTTTTGGGCTTTCTATGATTTCGTGCTTCGTGAAAATTGTGCTTTTCCATGGAAGTACTTCGATTTCGAGTAATGCTCATTTTCGAAAGTGCTGTAGATCAATTTGTCGAATTTGAAATAGAGAATCAAAAGTAAAAGAGATCGTTCCCATCAAGGAACGATTATCGTTAAATATATAGCAGTTTAAAGATATAAAGCTTCTTTGATTAATAGCTTTGTTTACGATGTAAAATTACCACTCCAAATTTATCTAGAAAGTTAAGAAAAATAAAGTTGAAGCCAAGGCAGCAAAAGTGAAAAATAAATGACCTGTCTTGCCGTACCCGTCTTGTACCACTTGACAGAAAAATCCACATTCAACAATCAACCTCTAATTTTCAATCCTCAAAAAATCAGTCAACTCTTAGCCAATATGGATCGACCAGCACAGCAACAGCAACTGCTCTTCATCAAAATCGAAACAGCCACAAAAGCTCCCGTGTCCAAACGAACGCATAATATATATAATCTGTGCCGGTACCTTCCCCAGCGCTCCATATAACGTCGTGGCCGAAGCTCGTGGCTACCAGCTGACGTAGCGCGAGGTGACGGCACGAATATTTCAGGGGCGACACAGGCTCTCGCAGAGTTCGACCGCCCCCGTGCGCTCCATGCATTAATAAAGCTCGGCCGCGGCCAACTTGAGCGGATTCGATTTCAAAGTTTCCGCTCCCCCCCCCCCCCCCCCCCCCCCCAGCAGGCCCCAGCTCTCGTGTGTTAGTTTTGCAATCGGCTCGCGCTTATAGCTAGTCCAATATGCTCTTCGTGTATCGGTCGCTGGAAGTTCAGGCGGTCGCGGTGGCATTTTTTTCAGGCGGCGGGAAAAGAGAGTGGAATCTGAAAAATTGAATTCGTTTTTCGCGCCGAGAGTCGCGATTTCGTTGGGAGTGTATTGAAGTGGGATGGATTTTCGAGATGGATTTATGAAACGTGGAACAATTATTGGATTTTTTTTGAGATTGTTTTTTATTAAAGCGAAATGATCATTTAAATAAATGTTTTTATAGCAGTTTTATCTAATCGGAAAATGTAATTTAATATAACAACTAATCTCCAACGACGAGATGATCAAAATATATTAAATATTATTTTCAACTTTGATAAAGCAACCTCTAAAATAGCGCAGTAGTAATAGTATAACCAGTAGCGACGTTCAAGACTTTGGCTCTCACAGTCAAGTTGGTGTATACGGTGGCGTGGAAATTTAAATAGCGCAAGCAAGAAAGCCCGGCGCCTCTACAGAACATGTGGCGTAAGTGTGTAGGTGTGTGTGTGTGTGTGTGTGTGTGTGTGTGTGTGTGTGTGTGTGTGTGTGTGTGTGAGGGGGTGGATGTGTATATTACGTATATACATAAGGAAGCGCGTAAAAGGGACTTTGCGCGCGGCTGCACTCCCAACACAATCTGCCCCTTCCGTGATTTACCGAGATCAAAGACCGAGGCTTTTATGTAGGCTGCAGCTCTGCTCCTACCAGCGAGGCTAAGACGAGAGAGAGAGAGAGAGAGAGAGAGAGAGAGAGAGAGAAAGCGAGAGATACAAACGCTCCCCCGCACACACGAGGTGCTTGTATAACGCGCCTGCAGAGAACCAGCACACAAATATGTAATCTAGCGCGCCAGTAGAATAAGGAGCGTATACAGACGAGGCGCTCAGTATAAACGGTCAAGTACAAGCGCGGACGCAGAAGCCAGGGCCGTAAATGTTGAATGCCGCAGTGTACCATGGAGAGAGAGAGAGAGAGAG
>JAPYZA010006792.1:0-11034 GCA_030522685.1 Eupelmus azureus
GTTCACAGGTGAATGGGGAAGCTCTAAGATACAAGTAACTATCTGTTGGAGTTGATATCATCATCTGACTACGCTGTGGACATATCAGGAGCAATTTTCTTTTTTATGTTGCGCTGAACTACAAAGATTTTTCGGAAAAAGCCGACTGCCCGCTTGATACACTTGATACTGCTTAGAGTCAGTTCTACTTCTTTGCGTATAAAGATTGACTTCTGCATTAGCAAGTCTTAATTGACTGTATATTTTGATGTTGGTCATACCAGCCTTTGTGTATTTTTACTTAATGTACACCATGCCCGTTTGGAGTAGTATACGATCTACCACTCTCAGGAAAATCGCACGCATAGTTTGCTGAATCTGGATTTGTCGGGTTCAGAGTCCTACCTCTATTAATAGTGGTCTGAATATGGATATCGGAAAACGGTCTATTAATCAACTTTAGCAAAACTAACGTAATTTAGCTCTATGTGGATATATTTGTCATCGTTGAACAAAATGATGCTTTTGAACATAAGTATTAGAGAATATATATTATATTCCGGTAATACATTAAAGCTGTTTGAAATAGTGATTGACAACACTCTGTCATGGCGTAACCAATAAGCGATACGTCACGCGAAGCATACATATAGCTCTGTCTCGATTTTGCAGGTGTGGTGACTCCATTTCAAAGGATACTTGATTAACATTAGTAAAACTACTTGTTTTTCTTCATTAGTGTACTGATATATTCTTAGATCTTACAGCAGAGCTGATAATAAAGTTAGCTGAAGTTTCTACTTGCTAACACAGGGATGTGTTAGATTTTTTAAGTCCTAATGTTTTGCATTAGATTTTTGTTTCTATAATATCTTCTCAAGAAAAGTGACATCAGTAACAACTCATTGATGTCTCTAGCCTCTCAGCAACCCTGAAATAATTACTAGAAAAAAGTGTTTTGAGGTCACCAGGTAATGTGAACTCCTTCAATATCTTTCTTCATCTTGACAGAAGTTTCAAGATAGCACAATTTCGATTAGTAGTTATTATTTCATAATAATTCAAATATTTGACTGTGGTAGAATTCTACACATGTTTTATATGTTTTCATCATGTTTACTTTCAGAGCTAGAGAAATTCATCAAGACAATTAGAGTCTCCAATGTGTTTGTACAACCTCTAGACTGCATCCCAATTTTTATATATATTTCTTTAAGATCGACTTTTACATAAAATAAGTTACTCAGATCTGAGTTGTCCCACTATTGTCTCCATGTCTACGGACTTATCTAAATGGCGAAAAAAATTTAACTTTTTTACTAAAACTGCAACGTTTCTCCAACATATCAAAAATCTACGAATTTATTATTAAATGTTTTACAAATATAAGAAGATTATGATATTTTTCATTATGATCTTTTTTTAAAAAATTGAATTATTAGAAATAATTTATCTGACCAGAAATATATGGCAAGCCTTTATACGAATACAACGATAGTAACTCGATATAACAGTATAGGCATTTAAAAAATCAGGAATATGTACGAAAAATATTGATATAATCTCTGTCAATTAACAAGGTATTTTAGCCACCGAGGAATATTTTTCAAACATTGATTGAAAAACTACTAATATATAAATAAATTTATAAATCTTACTTCCATAAATCATACTACTACGATTCTTTTAGTAAAAACCTTTTCCATGTACAATCGCATCTTTCAATATGAGTAATGTTTGCCCAATGTTTGCACATTTTCACAAGTTCTTCAAGACTCTTGAATATTCTAGTGGAAAATTTTTATACCATTTTATTCAAGAGTAAATTTAAAAATTTGTATTATTCTCTATAAATCTTTTCCATCCTTATATTAATCAAAGTATACAAATTTCTTCTGAGTTAAAGTTTGCCAATTGCAATCTGAATTAAAGTTTAAATAAACACTGCAAACTTTAGTAGTTAAAGTGATATGAAATTCTACTTACAAAAACAAGTCACATATCATGGATTTCGCTGAAATTTTTTTAGGACATTTCTTAGATAAAGAAAGTAAATCCGTATTTCATGATTTCGGTAAATAGTTTTTCAGACTCGAAAAATGCTACATTTACTAAAGTTATGGTACTTTGAATTTAAGTAGCGGAAATACATTGTTTAATTGTAATTATTAGTAAATCTGAATTTAAATGAGTTTTTGCTATTCAAATTGAAAATATCATAACTTTAAACGAAATCAATATTTTTTAATTTTAAAGAACAAATTAAAGGTTGTTTATTCTAGTTTTAATTTACGTTATAAGACTTTTTTCAAGACTTATTGTAAACTTGTTATACAAGATTTTAGGCTTATTTTCAAAATGTATGATATAAGTTTTTACTTTTTTGTTCAAAAAATGCTCTTGAAGTGTTCCAGCTAAATCCTTGACCCGGAGGATATACCTCTCCTGTTTAGTACAAAACTTTTTAGCATCGAGAAATTAAGAATTCTTTTTTCATTTTTAAAATTTTTGAAAATATAGCAACGTCATGTTGTTTCATACTAAAACAACAACTGGATGTTGACCAATTTTCCGAAAATTGAAAATTAAATACAGAAAATGGGTTATCGATAACAGGTTATCGTTATAGTATACCATTTGAACATGTTATAAACACTTTTTAATCTTTAAATTATGTGCACTCTTTTAAAATAAAAAGATCTAAAATGTTCCAAGAGTTTATGATAAATTCATAGTTCAGTTTATAAACTATGGACGACGAAGTTGTCTTGAGTATATAATCGATAGATAATAGGTTGTTATTAATAAGTTAGATAACTGTAACATAAACGAGTATTCGTTTTTTCTTACTTACTGTATTTTTTAATTAATCTGATGTAAACTTGAAATATTTATTGTATCGAGATCATATAGTGTAGCTTTCACAGTATAATAGCCTTTGACGTGAAGAAAGCCATAAATGTAATTAGTAGAAAGTGCTACATTAAAATGTTTCCAAATGACAACCTGCTATTCATAAGAATTTAGTTGTATTATGCTCCTCCCATTTTCTTATTAGTTCTGGTTAGCTTAATAGATATCAGCCATTCAAGTACAAGCCAGCGTATCTTGCTCAACCACAAAGACATATTCTTTGTACAAAGCTCCATATATCAATATAATACCTGAATCGAGCCCAATACACCTATACGTTCAGTTAATATGAAATAAAAGTTAATATTGTTCGTAAAGATCAAAGTATAGTTTGGCAACCCTTTCGTAAATAAGATTAAGTCTGTCAATGGATAAGTAATGATGTATCGAGTTCCATTTATATCCGCTTTGTACAAAGAGTCGACAAACTATAAATGATATTAAGTACCTACATAATTTCTTGTTTTATCATTCGAATGTCGAATTAAGCTCTTTCACGCGAGAAAAGAAAAACTGCTTGGGCAAGTTCGTGTAACTACAGTTATTAACCTGCATAACCTTTGAAGGTGTGAAAGCACGTGTGTTTGACATATTGATATAATTTTATGGCTAAATTTATAGCTAAGCTTATTACACACAGTAAGAGCACATCCGATTTACGTAATTGCTAAAACGAAACGTTTTCTTTACCAAGTGGCCTAGTGATACATTTAATTATCACCTCATTATACATGCTCGTTAGAGCGTCCCATCTTAAAAGATGTAAAATTTCTTCATTGTTCTCCAGCTTTCAGCGCGTAGACCTGGAAAAATGCCGATATACCCGCAGGCAACAATAAGCAATCGAGAGTAATTAGAAGTTTCCGTAAAACCCCAAAGAGTAAAATTGATCGAGCAGAGAGCACTCCTAATTTCCCTCTCGTTAGAGCTCGTGTGCGCGCAACGCCCACGGCTGTATAAGCTTTGCTTTAGTAGGTGAAAAAGCGCGGCTAATTACGCAGCGGCCGAAAAGTTTCGCATCCATTCTCCGCAACGCCGCGGAGAGGGAAAGAAAGACAATAATCGCGTCTCTCACAATAAGATGCAACAAAAGAGCGAGATAAGGCTCGGATGCGGCTCGTCGGCGATGCGCGCGAAGGAAGTTCATTAAGTAATAAATGACATTCGATAATAGCAGCTATAGGCGGCGGGGGAGGGGCAGGTTTGCACAAGCCCGCGAAATTCAAAGTGCATCCGCGTTGCCCAAGCGAGCGCAGGGGCAGAGAGGAGCTGCTCTCTGAGTGTGTGCGCCTGAGTATATGCGCTTGCCGGCTATCTGTGAGTGCGCTTATGCTCACGGCGGCGGCGGCGGCGGCGAGGCTCATTTCCGTTAGCCATTTACGGACAGCGGGGGCTGACAAAGGCTGTGTTCCAATTACATAACAGTCTAGACACCCACCTCTTTCTCGAGTCTCTCTCTCGCTCGCTCGGCTGCTCTTTCTCCTCTGTCTATCTTTTTCCAGCAAGGATGCAACATCCGCGGACAATCGATGGTAGGAGGACAAACGATCGTTCACCTACGTGCGCCAGGGCAAAACAAGTGCGCGCTCCGAGCAAGCAAGCGCAGCCAGAGAGGCCCGCGCTCGCGCTCGGCAGCGTTGCGCATTTTTGAAAATTGCATTATTTGCAAATAAGTATATCTTGCAAACTATTAGTCATAGCAGAGGAGTATGATTCTCGGAATCGGCCGGCCTGAAACGAGAACAAAGAAAATGCCAAAGAACAGACTCGCTCTCTCGCTCGCATACGCCTAGAGAGCTCGGGGGCTGTGGCACCTATATGCTCACTGACGCAGCAGCCAGCACTCTCTGGCTCACCGAGTTACAAGCTCTCGGGACGTGTCGCGAGATATTTCGTTATACAGCCGAGCAGAGCTCAGCCCAGCGCACGATAATGTACATTGCGAGGAGCGAGCGAGTAATGATGCTCTCTCGTATTCGCGCCTGAGCTCGCGATGCCTTATATTCGTGGCTGCGAGTGGACTTTTTCTTTTCTCTTGAGCTGTAGTCGGGGTTAAGGAGAGGAGGAGAGGGAGTTGACATTTTTTAGGGATTTATTTATGATATATTGTGATCGTAAATCCTCGTGAGCGCGAGTAATTGGACTGCCCTCTTTAAGCTCGCAGCGCTTTTTTAGCTGGATAACGAGCTCGCGCGCTCGCGCTGCCTGCATTGTGCCTGCGCGCGTTGTTTCTTCTTTTTTCTTAAGCTTGCGTGTGAATTTTGTCGTAGGTATTGATGAATTAGGTTTTTTCTGTTTTGGTATTGGAGTCGTTAGGGATTTATGTAATGACCAATTATTGATTTTTATTATTGACTTTTAGACTTACGCTCCCACTCAAAAATTTCTGATCACTTAGATAAATAATATTACATTTTTTTAATTTGTGCAACTACAACTCTGTTACAAGTGCTTATAGACACTTACACGAATATGCCTTTAAAATAATGTATAAAATGCAATTTTTAAAATTTGAATTTGACAGAACGAAAGGTTTCAAATTTTCATTACTGCGTAAAAATAAAAAAGTCAACTTTAAAATGTCACTGTAGGTTATTGAAAAGCTTTCATTACATTATTTCAGAATTATTTTTCAATCATTTCATTGAAAGATACAAATCATTAACATAAATTTCATATTTTCAAAATAATCGGAAATTTTTAAGCAAAGTGTATATATAATAAAATTGTTTAAAGTTCCTGTTAAACTTTTTTAGGTAATTAAAATCTTTATAGTCATTTAAAAAAGAAATATTATCTCACCATTTTAAAATGCTAAGGCTAAATGATAAGAAAGTGTTGAAAAATATAGATATAAATAAACAGTCGTAGATACTGTTTTAAAATTTTTTTTAAGTTTTTTACAAATACATAAAACAAAGATTAAAAATTAAATATTTATGACCTACTAAAACTGAAACAACCTAGTAGAATAAATATATAAAATAAAAAAGTAGGTGTTGCTTCAAGATACATAAAATTACAGATGTAAAATTTTTTACATGTTTAAAGGTTTTATCACATTAAAAAACTATTAAGATCTTTTTATTCAAGACATTCATAAATTATGTTAATGATATAAATTGAAAATTAAGATGTTGTTGTTGATCATAATAAAATATAAAATTATATCAAAGCTTAATGTGAAAAACCGGCTTGCAAAAGTTCTCAAATTCTACAAATGTTTCTGTACAGCTTACATGTGATCATAGCTTATTGCTTTAGGAAAATGACAAATTGGCAATGATGTAAATTTTTTAATGATTTTTTTTATTTGGTATATTAAAAAAGGGACAAAATTACAACATTCTACAATTATAAAATAATGTAAAGGTATTATGAGTAAAATTTTTATTTTTAATTTTCCGCAAAAGAATTAAAAATTCTGTTAAAGAACTCATCCCCATATAAGAGATTATTCATTACAGAGAAAGTTCATAAAGTTACATTTTTTGTAAATAAATAGAGTTCCATAATTTCGGAAAAAATCAATGGCGAATTTAATATACAGACATTTGCCATGTACAAATAGAATCTTGAGTAAGCGAGGCAAAATTTTTTCTTTATTTTAATGTAAGTTAAGTAATTGCATTTACTTTGTCACGTCAAGCGAAGCATTACAAATGTTATACAATATCATATAACTATTATGATGTCACGTCATTACAACACGGCATTGTCAGTGTAGGTAGATTCAATTCGAAATCGATTTCAGACTTGCTGAGCGTGTGCGCCGTTTGACAACAATATTCAATTAAAAAGCCGCGCCATCAGGTTTCCCAAGACTTTTTTCACACCCGCCGCGGCGGTGTCATCTCTTTTGCATGGGCGCGGAAAAAAAAAGTTACGGTCGTTTCAAAAGTCCCTATCCCCCCGCGCATCCATACTCAAGTTTCAAAGCGCAATTGTCTCTCTACGCAATCGTAAAGCCAAGAGCGCGCGCAAAAAGTTCGCGTTATAAACTCACGCAAGTAAAACTTGATTAGCCGAGCGCCATCAGTCGTAACGAAAAGAAAAAGAGATGCGCTCGAGCGTAATTGGGAGTCGGGGTAAAAAAGTGGCGGACAAATAAAATAATGTTGATTTAGATAAAATTTGAGGCGCGAGGCCAGCGAGGGTACCGCGCGCGCGGGCGACATAAAATGTATTATTTATTATGACAAAGTGCGCGCCGTCCTATCTAAATAGCCGGCGCATTAATAAAAGAGTGGAAACCGGCTTACGGGCCGTTTTTGCAGCTATGTCCTCAATTGATATTTTATTTCCTGTTGTATATAGCCGCGCTTGCGCAGAAAACGACGCGCATCTCGCCGTAATGCCTAACGGCGCGACTTTTCGCGTTATCCCCCTATTGCACTCGCACACACACACACACATAGGCTCGCGTCGTAATCATATGCCCACACGGACGAGGAGACGCTAGCTCACACCGGCAAAGTCGCAAGAGGTCCCTTATAAATAGTCCAGCCGCTTCAATCACGCGCGCGTCTGTGTGGGTAAGTATATGTGCAAGTGTGCGAGAGAGGCTGAGCTGCGCGCACCCAACTTTTTACAATGCCGCTCGCCGGCGCGTCTGTATACGCCGCGAGAAGAAGAATATTCCTTCGCGATGGATGTAACTGTAAAATTTTCCCTGGCTAGGCTCTCTTGGCCGGCAGGGTCGCCAGCTCGGGCGTTGGGATTCTCTTGATTTTTTTCTCGGCCGCGCGCACGCATAGTTCAAAGGACAGGCTGTGCGCTTAATGCGCTTAAATTTTAATTAAGGGCTGCGCGCGCGGCTTTATGAGAACGATATAATTTGTCGTTGTCGGAGAAGCGGCCGCTTCGCGCGCAGGAAGAAGTAGAACGCGACGCGCGGCTTTTGAATAGACGTTGTTTTCAAGCCTTTTCGCGTAAATCTTACATCGGGACCCGACGAGAGAGAGAGAAGCTAGCGAGCGAGCGCGCATCGATTTCATAACCGTGTAATTTCGTAATTTCGTAACCGCACCTACTTGTCATCACTTCGCCGTAAGTATACCTACCATTCCGTTAATATATTGTGGCGTTTCTTAGCAGGAGGAGGAGGGAGAGAAGGAGGCAGAAGAGGAGGCTTTAATACGAGGAGAAAAACATTACCGCACGACGCTAAATTAACCGAGCGAATTATAAAAAGGCTACTTTTAAATTGCAAGCACTCTTTAATAATAACGACCCTCGGCGCGCTCTTGGTGTACATCGCGAAAAACTTTCATTTAGCGAAACGACGAAAAATCCCAGCCGCTCGCTCGTAATAAACCTGCGATGCCCGCATGAGAAATAGACGCGCTAATCTCCTGATTTTATATAAACTTCTTTTCAATTAGATTTCTTTGTCCGTTTCTGCTGCCTTTCTTTACGGCTGCGCGAGCTGCTGCTTTTTCTTCAGGCTATTTATTTAGAGCGAACGTTCAATTATTTCACTGATTGATGCATTCGCGGAAAAACTGTGTCGTGTGCTTACAAGTTTTTTTTTATTAACGGATATAATTTAAAAAGTTCGAAACTTCTCGGAAATATGTGTTTCAAGAAAGGTGGATGTAATGAACATCATCGAAGACGAGAAAGTAAGCTGACCTTTCCAATTCCATTAAAGACGAGAATGGATAATATAAAATCGTTAAGAGAATAAAAGAGTATTTCCGTCATAAAAGTGTAGCCGTCGAACAATAAATTTATCACGTATTTCACAAGTACACCAGATACTCGATACATTAATTAGAAAGCGTCAAAAATGGAGGTGAATGTGAACACGGGATAAAAGTGTAAGTTTGACCTATCGATACACGTAATCGCGGTTGAACTTAACATTCGTATAAACGCCGGATATAAAAGTATTTTTAGACTCGACAAAATTTTAATGATAATTTAATTACAATTTATTTTTCTTTACAATAAATTAATATTTTTTTTTAGTATTCATAAAATTCTGAATATTTGTATCTCTTGATAATGTCAACATCTTATTAAAGATGTCAAACATTTTCATGTGGTTATGATAAGACCACATTAAAAAATGACTTGTTGAATTGAATAAAAAAAAATTTTAATAAAACTCGTATATTACTAAACTACCTTGCGCATATTTAAAACACACTGTTACAAGCTCCATCACAAGAACAGGCCGATTGCCAACAAATACTCGCGCTTGCATCGCGCCCATCAAGAACAAACCAGATGAGCAAAGACTGGGAGGACAGGTGAAGCGACAGAGGCCGATGGCCGCTGCAGCCCGCAGACCTAAAACTCCGTACACATACCCTCCAGACCAGGCGGCGAAGAGCCAGAAGAGGCGAGTGACGAACCGTGGAAGAGAAAGTGAAACCTTGGCTGACTATTAAGCCATCTGGCTATTATTTGCGCCACCGCGTAGATGTCAATAACGCTGCTATACTAGCCCGTGCGCGCGCGCCGGCGATTGTCATATGCACCGGCTTGCCGGCCGGTTGCCTCATCTAATCTTAAAAAGGTGCCGTTACAACGCGCACGCAAGCGCGCTCTCTCGGCGGGCTTCTTCGTTTTTGCGCCGGCGCCCGACGTGTCCGATATATGACGTTCTCGATTTTCTGCCGTATTTCGTAAATTTGCATCGATTATGCAAGCGCGCTTCTCGCGGCCTGCTTTTTCTCTGTTCCGTTCCGTCGCAGTGCGTCTTTTTGCCGTGGGTCCGAGTCTCCTTTTTTTTCCCGTCGCCGGTTTTTGCGCTCGCCGCGAGATCGCGCGCAGGACACACGCGCGCGCGCGGAATAAGGACGGATATTTTACGGCGAGAACGTAAAAATCAAATTAAGAAGTCTGAGTGTCTCACCTTTTTTGCGCGCCAGCGCTCGGGGGATTATAAATTTCCGTATTTATTGGAATGTTCGACTTTCTTTATCGCGCCTCCGAAGCTGCCCGGCCGACGCTCTGGGCTCGCTGTAGGCTTTTTTAGCCGCGTTTTTCTTCCGTGATTCACGCTCCGGGGCCCGGTCCCCCCGATGAAATTTATAACTCGCTAAAAAACAAACGGAATCTTGATTTTTGTTAGCGTTGGAATCCAGCTGGCCCAGGAAATTCGTATATTTCATATTATAATGATGTATGTAACACGATATTGCCGGGTCGTTATAAAAATTCAATAAAACTCGCTTCCGTCACGTTGAAAATTATTATCGAAAACAATATTAAAGTCTTATAAAAATCCTCGCGTGATTCATAGTCGTATAAAGACTAATTCGCTATTTTATATATTTAAGGATGTTAACTCGTAAATCATGATACGTTGTTCACTAATAGGTTTCATTAATTATAGAGAGAAAATAGTTTACTCGATGTTGTTATGCCGTCTCACTCGAAAATAACGAATTTATCAACAGTATTACTCTGTAGCGTTCCTTTCTAGGCTTATAACTATACCTATAATACACTTCATACTTTAATAATTTAGTGCTTTCAATTACTAGAAAGAAGATCTTTACTCTAAAAGTTGATTAAATAGTTGCTTTTTTCAATGCACTGATCCAAGTTAAAAAGTATTACTTTTAAACAAGTATTTGTGAGCAAGGAATATGATTTGGGTTGCAAGCAAGTATAAACATTGGGTTCAATCGTTCAACATTTAATTAGACTCTATTACTAGGATTTCACTAATTACTATTAATTACATAGATACATCTAGAGTTGAGTAATTTCTTAAAAGTCATTGATTTATATAAAAATTGTTAATAAATTGAAAAATAAATGTGATTGCACCAAAGTCTGTTTTGTTTAATATGTTTATTATTTTTATTTACTTCCAGATACTGTTTTGTTTAATATGTTTATTATTTTTATTTACTTCCAGATATACAAAATACTGTTCTTGAATTTCGAAATTAAAATTTTCGTCCTTATACATTCATATAAATTAAGCAATAAATTACGATTCATAAAAGAATGATATTCAATAATTATGCAACTGTAATGGTATTTTGAATGAATTTTGTACACAATTATTTTGCAATAAGAATGCTTTTTAATTAATTAATAGAAAATTATCGAAAGAAAAGTATAAAAGTGAAATTAATAAGTATCCTTTTTGTAAATAAATATAGAGAATGAATATTT
>JAPYZA010006795.1:0-14491 GCA_030522685.1 Eupelmus azureus
CCTGAATTAAATTATACCTTTCATTCCTTTCCAGAAGCTCAAAAAGAAAGAAAAAATCCAATTCCTGCTAAATAATTTATAAAAATCACATATAAACAACCGCACCGCGCGCAGTGCATCATCACAGCCGTATATACTTTCCCGCTCTTCCACGTACGTGCAATAACGCAGCCCGCCGTCATTACCCCAAAAAGTGCCTCCAGCGCCCTCATCGTCGCAATTACACCCGCGCGCATAACCAGCGAAACATCGTACAAAACGCGAAAAATCCAAGACTCCCGCACTCGGCGCCGATTTTCCAATTATCCCACGCGCACAGTAGCGCATTGTGCATTCCAGTCGTGCGCGCGCGACTTCCGAACTGTACCGCGGCGATCGACGCCGAGTACATATGCCCCTCTGGGCGCACGCCGGTCAATTGCGCGCTCGTTGAAAAATCCTCACGCACAGCCGATTTTCCACGATATCGCGCGGGGAGATGCCATTAACGGAGCGAGAGGAGGTTGAAAGGGCTTCGCGACGCCCTCGGCGTTTTGGGATCGATGCTTTTCTCTCGCGCGCTCTTGAGACTAGCACTTGAGAGAGAGAGAGAGGTAGACTGGGATCTCTCTGTTGTTCGGCTATCGCGCGTGGGAGGCTGCGCATCCCGCAGTTCTCGGCATTTCTGCGCTGCTGCGCTCACGGGCCGCCCTTTTTTCGCCTATTCCGCGGCGCGAGGAGGCTGGGTGTATTACTTTTTCATTGAATTGTTTTTTTCGAATGGCTGGTGTTGGTTTACTGCGCGTGCCGATGGGTTTTTATGTTTGGTCGGAGGACGTCAAAGAGCGGGGGTGGTCCTGAGAGGTTCGCGTTATTGGTATTTTAACGCCGCGGGGTGCTGCTTCCGCGAAAGGCTTTTTTTACGGAAGCGAGTTGAGATTTAATTTTTAGTTTAATATATCGGGTTTGCATTTTATTAAAAGTTTCTTTTAACGAATATATTCAGTATTTAAAAAGCAGTGCCTATAGTTTATAGATTATGCTAATAATAATATTGTAGTTATGCTTCCTTAAATTTTAAGGCATCACTTACTTGCAATGTGATTCCCCTCGGTGTGGCGATGACACGCAAATTCCTCCATTTTTGCAGGGACTCGGTGAGCACGATACAAATCCTGAAAAAAGACAACAAATCATTAACCACAAACCAACCTCAATCTCATCACAAAAAAAGAAAATCTTAAGCAATCTAACTCCGCAGTGGAGAGGCACAATAATCATCGACGGAATCTCTTAATCTAATTCGACGAGGTCGTAAAGTCCAGTGTCTTTGACCGATTCGTCGAGCATCGGGCCAATTTAAAAGAGTAATCTGGAGAAGTGCGAGCGCTGCAGGAGGAGCATGCGAAACTACACCCGCGCACATCCTGCTTGTGCTGCAGGCCAGGCGCGGCGGAACCTCGGCTCAAGTGGTTTCACACACGCCAACCGCTTGCGCTCGTCATTCGCCTCGTAAAAATGGCAAGAAAGTGCATTGGAGGATAGAGTTTCGCTATAAAGATTCGATGATTTTGAATTTTTTTTGCCTGGGGTGTATAGGATTGGTGGTGGGTTATGCAAGAGTGTACGGGTTGGTCGTTATATTTTACGAAAAATTAATGTGTGGTTTGCGGTGAGTAATGGTTTTAATTATTAGGCTGACCAGAACGTACCCGAGATTGCGAGAAGTTTTGAAGTGTTACTAGATTATGTAAAATTTATAAATATTAATTAGATTAGATTATTACAAACGTTACACATGATTTCGTCGTAAATACTTTACCGTAATTATTTCCATGCGTACAAGCATAATCTAGAGAAGTAGAAGTTTATAGACCGACACTATTGAAAAATTATACAGTGAAAGGATAAAATTAAAAAAAAAATTCTTTTCAATAAAAATAAAATAATTCCCGTTTAAAATTATCGTACTTATATACATAGACTGTTATTTCGTAATCAAATACATTCCAATTAAGAAAAAACTACCGCTTTCTACTCTCCCAAATCCAAGATACCAAAAGCCTCAAAACCTCCAATTCCAATCCCACCCTATCTTTACTCCAAAATCTCCATCCTCCACTTCATTCTTTCCTTTCTCTCTCCTCTTTCTTCTCCCTTATAAGTCGAGCGTGCGCGTACTCGCCACGTTGTTATTACGCTCGACGAGCGGGCGAAGCGACTGCATGCGCACACACATATACATTCAGTATGCGAGACGGCGCGCGGTCATGTTAATCGACCTTTAAACACATGCTTTCGCGCGCGCGTGATTTAGATCGTCCGCAGCTCTCTGGGGGATACGAAAGAGAGCGAGAGCTTTGATTGTGTATATGTGCACGAAATTTTCAAACGAGCGCATTGTGTGTGCTTTCTAACGCTTTGTAGTCTATTATCTAAGACTATGAGTATATGCGAGGATTGGTTTCATTGTAGGTTTGGGGCTTGCGCCGTGCTTGAGATGAATGTGGGGTGACACTGTGGTGCAATAAATGCGAAGGTTGATTTCTTATTAGCTAATGGAGTAAGGCGTAAGTTATGATCGAAAGTCGAAATGACTTTCACGCCTCTTACATAATTTGAAATCAAATTGCTGGATATTAAATAAGAAAAAATATTCAACAAAGCTTCGCCTTAACCAACGAATTCCTCCAGCCCAATCTTCAAAAAAACAATCTCAAACTCCAGAAAGCAAATACGGCGAATCCCAAAGTAATTTTAATCAGAAAATTCCCCTGCACTGCCTCCTCGATACCAAATACGGCGCGAGCACAGCTACTTCTCCAAACTCAAAATCCAACCTTATACCGAACCCGCTCCCCGCAAAAAAAAGACACGCGTTCTCGGTGCCCTTTGAATCTCAGCGAAAAGCGTCCAATAGCCCTCCCGGCGATCGGATCTCACCTCCGGCAATAAGTCTCTCTTTCTCTCGTTGCGTTTGCTCCGAGCGCAAGCCTTTCGGCGACGATATCTCGAGGGGGTGGCGAGCTCGTTTCGCTCAGGCCACAATGAAGAAGTAGTCCAGCGCGCGCGCGACAAGACGGATGAGATCAGTTAAACGAAACTGCCGCTCCAAGTGACAAATCCTCCGCTTCCTTTTTCGAGACTGCGAGCGAGAAGTGAGCTGGCGCGCGCGCGGCGCGAAGTGATTTATTCTTTTTTACGCGAGCGTCTTTCTGTGGGATGGGACTTGGTGTTTTAAAGGATGAAAAGCGTGAAGTGGGACTTTGTACTGTTGCTGGGATGAAGATGAGTGGTTTTGAGGGGTTCGATTGTTTTTTGGAGCGCAGAGGTTTGGCAAGAGGCGGAGGCCTGTTTGAAATGCTAATGTTGGAGTAATGACAGTATGTGACTCGTGAATATTTTCACGCTCAATTAATTTCTTGAACGTTCTCGTTAATTGCTTTTTTGTCTCGTTTGATGTAACTGTAAGAGGAAATTACGTTCGCATTACCTTCTTCAATTAATAATTTTAATAAACTGATTTGCTACACTGATAAACATTTTACGAAAACTAGTTTTCATATTTTGTATCAAAGTTAAATTAAGCCGACGCGACTACACGCAAACTTATAAGCAAATTTAAACGCCCCGTGAATAAAAAGCCACGGTTCCCATTCTCACTCAGCTAGCCGTCCAATCTAATGCTCAATTACCCAGACCTCTCAATTTTTTTCCTCCTCGAAAAAAATTAATCATATCAACGAGTGCCTATACACTCTAAAAATTATTAATATCCGCTCGTTTGCCTTCGGCACGCACAGCGCCTAATCCCCCCGCGGCATTACCCAAGGCGCGCACGAATCGCGCCCGTTCCGGCACTGTATATAGAAATCCGCAAAAAATCCGGCTCCCGCTCGCGCTGCGCTTGCGCAACCGGATGACATTTTCGCACGTTCGATCTTGCGGAATTAGCATGCTCTAGCGCTCGCGCGGCTAACCCTGAGATGATTATGCGCACGGAGAAATCCATGTGTACACGCGCGCTGGTCAGTTTGATTAAATTAGCGTATAAGCGAGCAAGGAGATAAGCTCGTAATGGTCGTGGAATCTACACTGGAAACGCGCGTTTATAAAGCCGGGAGGGAGAGAGAGTCAGTGTAACGAGGTGGCGGCGGTGTGCTTTCGCAGGACTGGATTCTTGCTCTGTGCGTTTTATTTTTTCCTATTTATTAGTTGGATTCAGCGAGGTATGTGCGCAAGAGGCTTTTGCCGAGCTGGATGTGGAGGGATAAGTGGCTATTTTTATCGCTTTACGCTCGGGACTGGATAACAGATTGTGAGTGATTAAGGTTTACGGACGTTGATTAGGAGTAGTTTTACGGAATTTGTTGTGGAATAATGAGTGCGAAAATAGGTCTCCCAGCAAAATACACCTTTTCGCTAAAAAGACACCAGAATTCTACTTCTGCCGTAATACCGACCTTTTCACGACTACAATAATTGAAAATAAAAAAGGTAAATTCCAAGCGAAGCAAACCATTCAAGCATCAACACTCGAATGAGCCAGCCCCTCTCGCAATTACGATCCTAACGAAGAAAGAAAAAAATCGAGTGACAAGGCAAAAAGTAACCGCGACTATTGCCTTTCTGTTACCTTCAGCGTCGACGCATCGCCGCGATGTCAATGTCACGGAAACAATCAGCCAGCAAAGCGCATCTTCTTGGCTATATATACACACGGAGAGTGGGCGGTGTGGATTTAGCGCAAGGCTTGAGAAAAGGCTCGCCCACGTCGCCGCGAGAAATGAAGAAGCGATACAGGCGGTCGACTGGACAGCGCGAAAAAAAGATTCCGTTTGGCGATTCCGAGGCGGTGATGCTGGGATTAGCCGACACTTTGCGCTCGGTTAAACGTTATGCGCCAGTGGAAGAAGTAAGTGGTTGGGTTGATGTCGAACGGTTGTTTTAGTGTTGGTTATTGGAGTGAATTAGGTGTTGTTTAGTGGGATTGTTTCGTTTTAATACAATTTTTTCATACGTGTGCAAATATGTAATTGTTTTACATATTATAGAGCCATATGGTGTATAGATTAGAATTTATTGAAATTACAGACGTCTTTTAAATTGATGGTGAAATAATGATATTATAGGATAAAGATATTAGGATTTAGCCAATAAATTTGTAAGATATAAATAAATTATTTTTAGTCAAAACGAAGAAGCTGTTATCAAATGATTCAAAAATGTAAATTTCTAAAATCTACTTAAAAAAAATTGATTGAGTCAAGAACGGACTACATTAAGTAGAAGCATATATCTCTTATTATTAGCTATTGAGATGAATTGACAATTTTTAATACTTAACAAATAATCAAATTAATGGCATGAAGACTATTAACCTCATCATCTTTCAGTAAAAATTTAAATAAAAAATTGTTATTAACAAAATGACTCAATCATTTAACATAATTTTAAGCGCCAATCGAAGTACTCATATTCAACCTAAATAAGAAAACCCAAGTACAACCACGATTCACCACTAAAATTCACAATATAAAATCACACAAAACCCACCTTACACAATCCTCTTACGACAATCATTCCCATTCTCTATCAAATCTCCCACAACGAGCAGCCGCGCGCGTACGAATTTCGCCGTGACCCCTTCCACTCGAACTTTCGCAAAGCCATCAGAGATCTTCCTGCGGCCAATTCTAACCCAATATAAGCAGTCTCGGGTACCCCGCGGAGTAGGCGGCTTCGCTAGTCTCGCTCGACCCTGTCCTCCTCTTTCGTCAGACACACACATACACATACTGGAAGTTCCACTTTTACTCTCGAGCGGGAGACGAAGGCATGCGCGCCTCAAACTTTCCTCGGGTCGGAGGTCGAAGCGAGCGGTTTGTCGATTAAGAGCCGATTACAAGCGGCGAATCTCTGCGCACGTGTGCGCTTTATGACTCACGTGTGCGTCCCGCTGCTGAGAGTGATGCTGGAGTTATGCAAGCTGGGAGGAATCTTTGTTTCCTTGGGAGACTAGCCTTTTTGCTGTGATAGAGACTCTTTTTTTTTAAATTCTTGTGTTAATCAGGATTTAATTTATGAGGAATTAAAGTTTGTTTAATATTTTTTAAAACATTATTTGAGAATTCAAAGATTTATGCTTTGGCGGAAAAAGTTCTAAAATATTAGAACAGTTTGATGGTGTTTAATTGGTTGTAATACATGTAAAATCTACACAATAAAATTAGCATATACATGCTGTAGAGACACCTTTTTAGTTAGAAGATGAGTCATGAAATTCTAAAATGACCGATAATTAATAAACATTATCCAAAAGATTCTTTTCGTTTTCAAAGTTATTACAGCTATTACCAATAAAACTCCTAACAGAAATTAGTTCCAGTGCCCGTAGAGTAAGAAATAGCTTTCAGGAGGAAGCTCACTCTCTCAAATACGTCATTCCATTGACTTTAACCAATAATAATAAATACATTATTCGTGTATCCAATTTCAAATCTAAAAGTTGCTTACATTTCAAAATGAAAAGTATACCTAACTTCTCGACTCCAAACCCACCAAGCAACCAAACAATATCAATACATCCTAAAAGGCAAAATCAAATCAAAGGATCAACAGCCCAACCGACACCTAACACCACCGAATTTCGTAACACGCCCTCGCGACACATCAGCGTCAATTAGACCCGCTTCTCTCACAGCCCATTCCAAAAGCCTTCTTCTGCTCCTCTAGTTAGCACCGCTAACCAACCGCACGCTCCTCTAGTCGATCAGCCGCGATCGACTTTAACCTAGCGGCGTTTCTTGAATTCGCCATGTTTGGCACCTCAAGCGTGAGATCCAGCTCTAGTTGCGCCATAGTGGTATAGCAGCAAACTCTTCTCCACGTGCATCCAAGGACGATAAATTTCGCTCGATCGATCGGATGCGCGCGACTACGTCAAAGCGCTCTATTGGAAAAGCGCAGGCTGGCAAGTTTATGCCTGTGAATTCTAATTCACCTGCTACGAATTTGCTCTCCTTTCGTTATTTCCATGTAAACGGCGCGCGCCGCTCGTACGTGTTATGTTTTTATATGCATAATTCAAGAGGCAAATTTTGTACGAACGTACGTACGAGTAGCGGTTTTTACACAATGCTGGAGAGCGGTTGATGTTAATGCGCGGAGGCGAGAGCGCGTGATGAAAGATCGAACGACGGGTAATTTTATGGATTCAGTCAAGAGTGCCAGAGGCGCTCGGGATGGATGAGTACACTCGTGTGTTTGAGCTTCGCACCTTTTCCCGCAGGTTTTTTTTATTTCGTTACCAGAGGATGGCTTTTCGCACCTTGCTGGATTGTGGCTATATATGAATGTGCTTTTTACGTGGAATATGTTAAATTTGATTTTTATTCGAGCTGAAAAGTGCTGCCTTGGTATCAGGTGTAATGAACCGTTCTGTGTTTAATTTTTGTGGCACTGAATCTAACATCAATTTATGCGTCTTTAAAAGTGTTAAGCAACTAGCGGATTCTTTGGTTTAAGATATTGTCTTGCAATATCATTTCTGTATTTGTTGAATGAACATAAAGTTTTACTGTCAAGGTTCATTCGACAAGTTTATAGTTTGTCAACTCTCAATGCATTTACAGAATTATGAATAAATACAGCGGCCACAATTAGGATGCATTCAAGACCCACGCATTTATAAATTCAATTCTGACAAACCTGTCATAAATTGCAATTGAAGCGGCCATTAATCAACTAACAAACCTCGCTGAACCCAAAGCCCAACACTTCGTCATGATCCAAACCAATTAAACCGAGCAGCGTTGTCACCGTGACATCATCCCGGCGACATTAAAACCGTCTTTATTACATTGCAGCCACAATACTCGTATCAAAAATTCCCAAGCGCTGCACAGAGCACTGCACTCTCCTAAATCTGCCTGACGTCATCCCGCAGCGCGCGTCCGGAGGGCTGGGTCGCATTAGCCGGCCCATTAATCACAATTACGCGAATTCAGATCCCTGTGCGTGCGCACCGCGCGTCCTTATCTTTTTGCTCTCGAGGAGCCAGCGGGAGTCTGTCGTCGTCGCGCTCAGCGGGTGGATTTCGGAGTCCTCTTGGAATTTTGGGGCCTCGCAGGGAAGTCTTATGGGCTTGGACGTCCTGCCTGGCAGAGATGCTGCTCTATGATAACGGGGAACGGGTTTTGAAGGCTATTGTGAAGCGAATTGTGGGTGTGTTGTTGAGAAGATTCGCTATGGATGTTTGATTAGGTAATTGGTTGTAGTGATCTATTGAGAAGGTTCTGTTTTGGCGATCTAATCGACGGATTCGACGTTTGTGAATACAAAGGAATAGGAAGGGTTAAGTATGATACTGATTTGTTTTAAACTTAATCTTAGAGAAGATTAGAAGAAAATATCATTGTTTACGTTATCAATGATTTCATTGCTCAATCACCGATCCACTAACCAAATCTAATAAATGTATCCTATTCATAAATCACAAATAAACCAAAAAAAAAGAATCAGCAACCAAAAGAAAAATTACCATAACTTCTTCGAAAACTCTACAAATCATTCCATTACACGAAAACCGCATCACCACCAGCGGCCATAAATTCGTCGCTCTAATATTTCACAAACTCGCTCGGAAAAAATGAACCGTCAGAGCCCCGCCAGCTCTCTCCGAGCAATAAACTCCGCGGATCCCCGTCGCGGTGCGCACGGTAGTCATAATTCCTCGAGACGTAGCCCTTTCGCAGGCGACCGCTCACGCGATATCGCCACCTCGGCAGCGCCTGCGCGCCTTATGAAAACTCGCCGTAAATATTAATCGACGTCCAGGGCCTAATTAATGGCTCTCGGCGGGGTTTCCCTCCTCCGCAGCGCTATTGACCTTCGCGAGGGACGGAAGCAGCGCGCCGATTAAATTATGAAAACGTGGAGGTGGCTTTCTATGGGAAGATCAAATTTCAGCGCGTAGGTTAAGATTGCAACTTGAGAAATCAATCGGAGATTTGCATTTTCAATCCTCGAGCGGGTGTAGTTTGTGGATACAGGATTGTTTATTTATGAGTGGACGAAGAATCGGGTTGGGCAAACAATTGGTTTAAGAATCGATTTGCGTGATAAAGAGTTGGACGTGTTGGATGATACTTTGTTACATAAACGTTTCATAATTCTATGCGAATTATGAAATCTATATTGAGGTGACACAATGTTAGTTAAGAAGGAATTTCAAGAAGTTAAATAAATAGTACGTTTGCACAACGTTATTACAACATAAAAATAAAGAGTAAACGTGTAATATAGTTGACTTTTTTCTTAATTTTTTTATAAAGTTGGCATTCATCGCATCGCAAATGGGTTACCTCAAATGACACATAGAAATAATTTAACACTAACTTTTTTCTACCCCGACAAATACAGCTTAAAAGAACCAGGTAAACAAGAGCTATTATCGCAATCCCAGAAACGATGTATCAAAGTCGAAGCTAGCTTTCGCAAAATCAGTTAAACACCGAGCCACCTTTTAGCCCGAGCCTCGAACGGAATGTGTCGCGCTAAAAGCCGCTTGCGCGCGTCTTACTTTTTTACGCAATTTACGACAGCATCCGCCGATTGACGCGGATAATTTTCTGGCCTATCCAACGCGTGACGAATCGTCCTAGCACAAGGAATTCAGTTCAGTAAATCACCTCAGCCCTCTGACTTCGGAGATTTTCGATCAAAGACAGCATACGTACACTTGTAAGTGTGCTTGAGAAAAGCGTAAATCACTGTTCTGTAATAGCGGAAAAAATGAGATAAAGCTGATTAGGAACGTAGGTTAAGAGTGAAAATTAGATGTCAGATAATTTCTTTAAATTGAAAAGCGTCGGAATTAAAAAAGGCGCTTGAAAAAAATTAAAACGTCTCTGGAGGAAGCTGTTTATGTACAGGATTTTTATACGTTGTTTTAGTCACTTTAATTTCCAGCTAGGAGCCGTGTAACTATTAAATTAGCATTTAAATCGAAAATAAAATCAATGTCTTCGAGAGACCAGAATTGACCACCTGTGGAATATTGAATCATCGTCGGGCTCATTAAGAAAAACATTTTAATACGGGTTTTATTTCATATCTATATACAGAGACATTTATATAACGTCGTGATTCAAAATAATAATTTACGTTCCCAGCTTTTACAAATAAACAATCGCCAAAAAACCAACTCCCCATCAATTAAAAAATCGCACACTCAACTATACCTCTTAAAACCTAATCCTTCAAAATTAGACCATAAATCCTGCCGAACAATGCACGCTCCCTTAAAAAAATCGGTAATAATAGGCGCACTGTCAACAATCACCAGAGACCTGCTCACGCGGCGCTCGCTTGTAAAAGCGAACCGAGTCGCATTACGCGGCTGTGTATACACAAGCCAACGGCGCTCTCGGGGCACTTTAAAATTACCGGCGTGTAAAATCGGCGGCGGAATCGAAACCGGCAAAAATCGGGCCCGACTTTACGACATCGTCTCGGAACAGAAGCCGCGCGCGCGCGCTCGAATATTTACCCTGCGTCGCAAATTTTACGCGCTCGTACGCGCTCCGGCAAAAAGGAAAAAATCGTTAAGGGAAGGGAATGCCGGCGTGCGTATACACTTTGGGCGGCCGAAGGACGAAGTCGTTGGGAGTCCGGCCTCGTCTATTATGCGTTGCGGCGCTAAACGAGAGTGGATATAAGGGACCATTGTTTCAGCGGGTCGAGTGGTGGTTTGCGAGCGAGGAGTAGGAGAAGAAACGAGGTGGAGGAGGTATGTGGGTTGAGAAAAATGCCGGGAGAGAGAGAAATGAGGAGAGCCGAGCGCGGGCTTGCGGATGATAAAAAAAGGGTGCATAATATTTGGGTCGTTGATTTTTATCTCTGACAAATTGATATTCGTTCTTTGTTTGACGTTTTTAGCGCAGCATGACAAATTTTGATAGATCACGCATAGCGCCTGCAGAATCTTAAAAAAATTATTTACAAACATGTAGCTGCAGTCGGTAGCAGTCCCACCAATGTCAATAATCAATGCCGATTCTCCGCAATACCTCGGTATTAAACGAAACAACCTTCCCAACCAACATTCCTCGCAAATTCAAAGCTATGCAGGAGCAATCTCGAATCGCGCGCTCCTTTCTCAAACAAACAATCCTACGCAAAAGCGCAAGAGAAAAAAGAAGCACGCGCGTAAACCGCGAAATATAAAAATCGACGAACGAGCATCCTCATAGCTCTACCCAAAGAGCGCCTCGCCCTATTACATCCTTGTGCCAGCGCGCGCACTTCTGTTTACTTTGACGAGCTTCGCACAGCAGCGTATGATCGTAAAATCCGCACGAGGGCCATTCACCGGTTCCCCTCGATTCTTTTTTTTCATCTTTTCCCCCCTGAGCGTGTGCACCTTGCGCCAGAGAAAGATATTCGGTCTATACGCGGGAGCGAAAATCCCGCGGGGCCTCGCGAAGAAATCGCCGCTCGGATTCTCGCTCTGGTGGGGAAAGGCGATTTTTCACTTTGCCCCGGGAGAGCGCAAATGACGGGTTATTGGAGTGGATGGGGAGACGCGGATTTTTCAATAGTTAAATGGGACGGAGTTTTATAGATTTAGCGGCCGAGGAGTATTTGCACAAGGCCTGTTAAGAGAGTGGCTTTCGTTACGGAACTTGAGGCGATTTTGGTTTTTTTTGTTTCTTTAAGTGGTATAGTCGGGGAAGGCCGAGAAGAGCTGATGGTTGTCGGATGAGAAAATCAAGAGACATTGCCGAGACACCTTTAAGTTTCTACGAGAATTTTCGAACCGAATTATCCAGAGTACTATTTAATTAGTTAACAGTGCTAATACTATAATTTCTGCAAACGTTGGAACCTAACACGCACTTACAAAAATATTTCACCCAACTAGCTGAAAGCGTTCGGAACCGATCAAAGATCGATCCAATTGATAAGGCGACAGCAGCGGCTCCGATTCGCTCATGAATTATTCGGCGTCAATAGAAGGCAAACTCCGAGGAGAGTCGCTATACTCGCTCTTTCTCTCTCGCTCCTTCCAACCAATCGTCGCGCGCCGGTTTTTAGATCTCGGCAATTTGTATCTTCGGGGGGCCGGCAACGGGTTAAATTAATCGCGAAATTCCCCGGCGGCGCGTAATTGCGATTTATGAAGCCGGGGAGTCGGCCGCCCGTGACCGATATATTTTTATCGATTCATTAGCACCTCGACGTCGCCACGTGCAGAGGCTGCTGCGCGCCGATCTGTCGTACTGGATGGAGGAGAGAGACGAGCGGCTGTTTGACGAACCGCTAGATGTGGACTTCTCGGATTTCAGATGAGTGATTGGTGAATGTGTTAGCTGGGATGGATTTTTTTTAGACATATGCGGTTGGTGTGTGAGAGTTAATTTTTAATGTTGAGATTGATAACTTTTTTGTTTTAGGAAAAGTTTTTAGTGATGTTTGATTAACACTTTGGAAACGCAAACAATCACTTTTTGTGACATTTATAAACTGTTAAGTTTTTTTTTTTAATCTCGTTTGATAAATTAAATCTAATTCAATCAGTAGTATAAAAACGCTAATTACATCGCAGCTCAATTGTATAAATAAACCTGCAATTCAACAAGTGAGCTATTTTTTCTTATTAACATCATGAATTAATTATTCCAAATACCTCAAGCTTGAAGAATTCCATTCATCTCCTTCAGAAAAACTTGCTCTAGTAATTATCAACTGCACACACAGCTCATAATCCATGCAAAACTCTCCACTCCCCATCACCTCAAACCCACACCTCCCCTTATCACCCAGCGTCTCCTCAAAACGCGTAAAATCACCATAACTCTCTCGTCAATCCTCTCTCCCCCCCATCCAGCAAAAAATCCCTTCATCCTCTGGCATCCTCATCACTCCTCAATATCGCCATCGCGATCCTAATGGACGTCCGACTTTAAATCCCGATAAAACAACCTCGCTCTCCTCTCTATCCATTAATGATAATGGGACCGGTTCTCCGTCTGCGCTCGCGCGAACAATTATATACGACGAGCGTTCCAATTTGCATGGCCGATCATAAATAGCGGCAATTATTTTGAAAGCAGTGTAATCGTTTGATTAGGGCGCTCGCATAATTAAGCGCGCGAACCGAAAGACCTGACCGCTCTATCGGCGAGAGAGACCAAAGAGCGCATTCAATTAGAAAATCCTGTATACCGGTTCGGCGTAGTTACGTTGTTGCGCTCGGAGCTGTTGAAAAGCGAGTATACGGACGACAAGCCGGCAGATACCGGAGGATGAAGTTTTTGAGCTAGCTGTATATCTATGGCCGCTTGCGACTCTTTTAAACGATCGGCTGTTAAATATTTCATTAGTTGAGATAAGGACGAAACGGGGGGGATTACAGTAAGAGGGATTTTAGCGCCAAGTGAGACAGCACGGGTAATCGCTGGAGTTATGTTTTTCATATCGTTGGTGGTTTTTCGCTGAATTAAACGCTGATGGGAGAGCTTAGGCGAGTTCCGTTACTTACAACTTTGTGTTCGATTATCAGCTTGGAATAAACATTCGCCAATGCTTCGCTGATATTCGACATTCGCAGATACACGCTCTAACGGATTTAAGTTATACCCAGAGACTTTTATTTCGTTTTGCGCTATCAAAACTACCCAGAAGACATAAACCGATTAAATATATCCTAGCATTAAACTTGGATATTCAAGCGCACGGCTCTGATTCAGAACCAGGCCATAATTCCATTAGAAAGACCAATTAGATCATCCTCTAAAGATCGCGTAACCAATACCTTAAAATTTCTCAACCTAAATTCAGAACACGCACCATCGCTCTCTCATACTCCCAATCAAAGCCATCCATTATCCGAGAATCTCCTCGCCGAATGAAAAAACGCCCTCGGACAATGAGGCCCACTATATGCGAGCTCTTCGTCTGCACACGTGGGAGGAAGTTCCGAGAGCTATATATAAGAGTACAGCGCATCATCGCGTGCGCTCGCTTTTTTCAAAATGGGCCGCAAGCGCGACATTCGACACCCGCCGGGACTCGTTCGACATCCGATACCGAGCGGGGGCTGCCAGGAGAAAGGGAGACCGCAGGATTTTTTGAGATTCTTTTTTTTTAAGGCCCTGATTTTTTTGGGATTTACGTTGCCGGGTGTGTTACGCGTGTGGATTTTTTGATTTTTGGGAGAGATTTTATGAAATATTGTTTAATTTTGTTCGTGAAATTGAGGATTTTAAATGAAAGTGGTAATGAGTTCATCTTCTCAACAGCTTATCATCTTTCAGGCCCAATTACGTGTAATCGATCAGGACGCATTTACGATTTTGCGTTCACTAACAACACTTGACTGCTAAAAAAGCAGCTTCAATTCATACATCCAAATTTCCTTCCCTTCCCATTTGCATAAATTTACTTTATAAAAAAAAAACGAGAAGCGCGCTCGAAAAATATGAGCATAAACGATTCGCGCAGCAAC
>JAPYZA010006796.1:0-10726 GCA_030522685.1 Eupelmus azureus
GTTTTTGCGGGGGGAGGTGGCGAGGGCTTGGAATTGGAATTTTTGCATTCTGTCATGACTAATTGGGCTTTATGTTCGATCAATTTGTCAACGTTGCTCTTATCGAGAGGCTTTTTGTTCGTTGTAGGGGTTGGATCAACGTGATTGAGTTTGATTATGCATTTAGTTTTCGCAAAAATAATCTGTTTCCTTAATTAATTTCATATAATTTATGGTGCATTTATTGTGCATTTTGCATAACAATGACACAAGGGAAAATTTGATATTCAATCGAAAAAAGTAATATGACAGCTTATTTATTCATTAATATTTTAATCCTTTAAAGGGCTACCCATAACGCATTTTAATCCGACTTTAAGCATAAGCCATAAATACATTCGCGTAATCCCCCAAGATTACCGGGAAAATTTTTATAAAAAATTCTCTCTCGCCCGCGACTACGTGAGTAATGTATTATCGCGCTTGTACCCTCCCAGCCCATCTTCTCTGCTCCACCCCCGCGAGCGTCTAGTTTCTCTCTTGCCTCTCTCTCTCTCTCCTCCCAAGATTTTACCTCGCTCTGCGACGACGACGGGATTTCCACGTAAGTGCATTTCGCGGGCTAATGCGTGTTACAATGCACTTAAGCGTCGGGCCACGTAACTTACTTAAACTAGGAGCGAAAGTGAAAGTCGCGGCTAAGTGATTGATGGAATCAAAGAATTTTTCTGCTGCGAGAGTTTCGGATTAACTTTTAGAAAGTTTAGTTTAAATTTTGGAATTATTTATTTTATACTGATTTTTTTGTAAAAAATTATTAATAGGTTTAAAATTTTATGATCCGTGCCGATTTTATTTTCGTGAAAGAATCTCAGTCAATAAGAATGAAGAAATAATGAAATTATGTATTTTTTTAATACTGCTCTTTATAAACCAGGAGAATTTCATATACTGTCAAGTGAAGATCCAGCTTGAATATAGAATGCATTTTTATCTAGAAGGAGATTGATTTATCATAGTTCTTCATAAAATTTAAAAGAGTTCAAAATCGATATTTTAACGAGAAAAGACGATATTATGATGGAAATGAGACCACTGGAGTCCAGATTTAAATTGTTTAAAATAATTTATGTAGTAAGTAGTTAGTTGAACAGATGGGTACAGTGACACAATGTCAATAAAAAATGGATAAAAATATGGTGTTTTGTCGTGGCTCGGTTGCCGAAGACACTGTAATAGAGTTATACGAATTTTTTTAGAAAGTTTGACAAATTAAGCTGTTGTAGCCAGAATTTAAGTGAGTTGATTTATTTTTATATTGAGAGTTCAAATTTAAAATTTCTTGCAAATAACGAATATAAGAAAACTAAAATTGTACTTTTTAGGTTTAATCAGGGCACGTTGACACACTAATAATTATGAATTTTTGAAAACTTTACTTGCAGCATCAATTAGAAAAATAATCTAAAAATTGTGACGACTTACCTAACTCTTCCCTAAGTAATTTAAAATACATATTTATAATATAAATTCTTTTTAATTTCAATTTTTAATTAATTAAAATTTTATTCAAACAAGGCCTTTATTCAGACTTCTCTTAAAATAACATTAAAAATTTTAATCAAATTCGTAATTTGAAGATTTGTTTTTTCCTCCCCGTAAGTAAATACTATGAAAACGTCAGAAGCGTTCTCGTAAAATAAAAATATTCCACAAAAATATTACTACTTAGATTAAAATTTTAAATTTTGTGATTTGAATAAGTATTAAGTACTTTTAAATTTATATTGTAAAGTAAAAAATAATCTATATATTTTCTAAAAACTATCAATGCCGATATAGCATTTAATTTTGTAATTATTACTAGAAAAAAACACCATTTTATATGAATCCATCTCCATCTATTTCAAATTATAAAACTTTAATTCTCGAATAGAGTCAGCACCAAAGCTCGCAAAACGTGCTCCATTTATAAAAAAATTCTCACCGAAACGCCGATAAAGCGCTCCACTCAACGGCGCCACATCTCTAAATCTTAATCGAACAATCGAGCCCAAAGAGGAAGATTCATTATCCATCGGGGAAGCAATCACTCCTCCTCCCTGCGCACACACTCACCAAGTCCAGGCCAACAAAGAAGAGGAAGAAGCGAGGCCAGTGTATTTTTCAGTTAATACTCAAAGCTCGCTTCCAGCGCGAATTCCCCCTTAATCGAGACCGACAATTTAATCTTAATTAACCGCAGAGCTCGAGTGAATCGATGCATCTCTCGAGAGAGAGCGAGAGAGAAGCGCTCGCTTGCCTCCTGGAATATCGATGCGCTGGTGCGCGGCTTCCGACGCGCCCCTATATAGGCCCTGTCCCTTGCCGTTATGTGCCTGCCGCGATATCTATTTCGTCGCACAGTGTACATACGTATTGACCTGGAGAAAGAGAGAGAGAGAGAGAATTTATCGAGGAGTAATGTGTTCCCACGATGGATAATTGTATCGTTTCAGATGTGGAAGGATTTCATTGATTTTCTGTTGTTTTGGAAGATAGAGAGATTTTATTTTTAATTTACTCTAAAAAGACGGAATTTCAGATTTTATGTGTGTAGACAACGGATAACAATATTAACTTCTCCGAAGCTGATTGCATTACTTTTGCGTGGGTACATTAATAGTAAAAGTAGTATAAACAATGTAAAGTTACCCCTGCAATTTTTATCACACCCTGGATTAAATTGGAGGCCAAAAGAACCAAGGCATGGAAAGGTAATTACATTCGAGTGAAGAAAAATTATGTTTGAAATAAGTATGACAAACTACCATTTGTTATTAAATTATTAATTTTAATAAAATTCGTATATAAATACCTACTTTTTTGCTTGATAAAATTAAAAACCTACCTCGATTGAAATGGATTCCATTTTATGGCTAGTTAATAGGAGAAAATAGGTAAAAAAATAGCTATTTCTTTGTACTGAAAGTATTTGAAACAATAGTAGCAAATTAAGCAAAACACTTAGAGAAAGATATCAGAATTAATCATTACGGAACCTTTAAGTAAAACTTTAATTTTATGTTTATTTACATTAGGTTTTTATTTTTCTTATGTAATGTACATAACTGTATTACAACATCTTTTACAACCTGTTACAGACGTTATATTACAGCATTCTCATCATCTGATCCTTGTAAAAGGAAAACATTGTATGTAGCTTCTAACGCATAAATTTAAAATATTTATTTTACCTATTTTTTACCCATTTTATTTATACCTATTTTATTGATAGCACTGCAGTAAGAAACAGAAAACGGCTTTAAACAATTAATACTTCATATAGAGCTCGATAATATCATATTCATTGAGAATGTTATCGATTTCATTCAAGCTTTTCAAATGCTACCATGCGAATATTTTATGTTCAATAAGGATTATCCGGAGTCTTGAAAATATCTCCGAGCGTATGCACACTCGCCGTGAAAAATATTTTTCCGAATGTATATCCGAAGTCGCAACGACGCATATTTTACCACAGGCATAAGAAGAGTAATAACTATTTAGTATCGATAAATTGAAAAACATGCCGTTAGTTATGAATGCCCTCGAGGGTACTTTATTTATTCCAAATAATTTATAAACATTAATCAGGAAAAAAATTGATTCAAGTGATCATAGATGGCAATATTACTAACAATACTAATAGATTATCAAAAAAACTATCAATACGTGTAGTTAATATATGCTGACTTTGGTGAAAATTTGTTCCGTGCAGATGGAGCCTTTTTTGAAAGGATTGATATATTAAATCACAAAATAACTGAACTACATTATCAAGTGAGTATTAAACCAGGTTGGAGTATTATCTATGGCAAAAGGAGATTTAAAAAATTATTGTGAACAAAGAGAGAAATACTTCATGTTGATGATTAATTGGGTACTGATAAGCTTATTAAAACATCACACAATTTATGAATTTTACAAAATAAATTTCAATTAAATTCAATACAAAATTTTTATGCATTAAAATTTAAACCAATTTGGGTCTTTTTAATATTAGTTTTTAATTAATGATTTAAATATTAAAAGGCATTGTATTTTTTTTTTTTATATTTTAATTTATTGGTTTTAACGATAAATATTTCTTCGGTAATGAAAGTTAAGTTTCATATTTAGTCTGCACTTTTCTGCTTACAAAAAATTCCATATAATTTCCAAGGATTTTTATCTGAAGCAATTATTACGAATTTTAACGATCGATATATTTGTATCGAAATTTAATTTTTTCTTAAAAAAGCATTTATTTCTATACACCTAAACTAACATATATTTCGATCAATAAATACTGTTTGTAAAACCAAATTTTAAAGGGTAAATAAATTTTGAATATTATAAAGTGTATAAAATTAATAATATCTGTAACAATATTGATTTGCATTTTATCTAGAAAATTTTAAGGATTTATTTTTCAAATGTGTACATGTAAATGATTATTAAAATGTACAACAAAACTCAAGAATAATTCGGAAAATGAATATGCAACACATTTTTTCGGAAACAATAAATTTTTAGATTATATCATGTCTGTTCTTTCAAACAAATAAAATCCATTTATGCACCGTTACACTTATTCATTTTTATGAAATGAAAATTTATTACTGAAAAACATTTTTTCTCATTCTTTTTGAAAAATCAATTTTGAAACAAAACGAAACGTCAATCATAAAAAATATTTGCATTATGCTTTAAACAGGTAATTTTAAAACAAAAATATCTCAAATTTTATGATTAACAAAAGCTCTTTTATTCAATAAATTTGCTAAAAAAAAGTGGCTGCATGTTATGACAAGCAAAGGTACTTTACGATTTGCAGTCGTTAAAGTCGAGTGACTAACCATCGCCATTCGTACACCTATACCAACACTGACTAAAATCCATTACAGCTAATAAGGACCATTCGTGCATCAACCACACTCCAAAAAAAGTGCTGACAATCCGCATTTTCGCGCTTCATCGTACGTCACAATTATTTTTCTCTATTCACCAACCCGCGTGACACATACATGCACACACGCACGTACGCGTGCACACATACTATCCGGGAAAATAATGACCGTCGCGTAAAGCTATTAACGTTAACCGCGCCCTATGTAATTGCATTGCCCCCACCCACGGGGCCTTAAATTACTCAGAACGCGAGATGCACAAACTCTGACGTTTATCGCTCAACGGAAGCTCAACTTGATAAGCAAGCTCCGTCGGATCAATTCTTCGGGACGAGTTTCCAACTTTTTTTTCTCAATATCTTTCGTCATTTGTCCCTCCCATTAAACAAAGCATTCGATCATTGCATAAAATCCGCGATCGCGGGCGTAAAAACAATGCGAAATGCAGGGACGTCGCAAAGTGCACCATCAGCGACGCCAAGCGTGCATAAACAATGCGCCCTCGTTGCTGCAGCCGTGCGAGCCGAACAATGCCCGAAAACGAATGGGAGTCAACAATTAGCTCCATTTTCCGAAGGCGTCGCGCCGAAAACTCTTGCATGCATGCAAACAAAGGCCAGGGCAGTCGTCTTGCTCGCTGCTCTTTCTTCCCTCTTCTGCATGCGGGGAGTAGAGTAGTGGGCGATGCATATATAGGTATGTGTGAGTATTTAGATAGGTGCTGACGTGTATTGTTGGGTGGGATAATTTCGGAGCATTTGGAAAGGCGGCGAAATTTATGCGAGCAGAAGTTTGTTGCCGAGGATTTATAGGGTTACGGTTGTGCTGATTTGATTAATTAGTGAAATAATATAACTGTTTGAATGGTGAAGGTTTAAATTTGTAGTTATTTGTTGAGGAATTTTTTTATTTAAAGTAATGAAGTGAATTATTGCTGGAATTTAAATACGCTTATGTGAATTGTTATATTTATTAACACAATCTTGATTAAATCACGTTCTAGTAACCCGTCCAGGTAATACATTTGTACATAAGCTTGCTTGATTATAAATAACTTTTTGCATATTTAAACATTTCAAATTTTACCATTATACAATTTCATTTAGAATTATAATACATCAAAGATTGTTTGAAACTTATATAAAATACTAATTAAAACGTCAAGCTGTCTTTTATTTAATTTTTATTTTTCAATTCATCGATACTATTTGAAAAATGTTTTGTAAAACGTAATTAGAAAATTTTCTTAAGTCCACCCTTGTAGAAATTTAACCATTTTAATTAGCTGGAGGTCAAGAAATAGCTAGTTTTTACCTATTTCCTATTCTGCAAGGTATTAACTAGGCATAAAATGGAATTTATTTTCACCATGGAAGATCCAACTGCCAATTACCGAATTAATTTTCTTTTTTCTAACTATTGTTTTGAACACATATCTACCCGAAGTTATAAACTATCCAATTATATTATAAATGCTTCAAGATTAGAATGACGGGAATCACAAAAATGATCGTTTAATTTTGATTTTTTTCCACCTCAAACAGGTTAGTGCTTTTAAAATCACATACCTGGTCTGGCTGCACGCTTCTCTGCATCAATAACCTCTTGATGTCCAACGCAGACATTTGGATCTGGACTTTCCGGAAACATATCACATTGCAGGTAGTAAGGAAACTCTAGTCCAAAAACACTCAGAAAAAAACCACATCGTCTCTTTGTTTCTGTAAATTAAATATTGCATTCCAACATCATTTATTAAAATACTGCATTTATTATTCTTATGTACAGAATAATATAATTGATTATCAATAATATTAAATGAAATTAATTTGTTATTATTATGACAAAAAGTGGAAGTTCGTTAAAAAAAAGGCCTTCAAACGTTTTTTCTTTAGATTCTTTAACGATTAAACGCCTCATACAGGCCGTAAATCATCTCATACTTTACAACATCATTTTATTTTGCATAAAAAATTTTACAACTAATTACGATAATTATGATTTACAAAAATAATATCCAACTCCTCTTAAAAACCAATGTAACTCACAAATAACTGCACATACAACTTGTAAAAAAAATCACCCAAAATCATAAAAGCTCGCTTTCGCCAGCCTCTGTACCACCGTTTATCCAACTCACCGAAGCAGAGGTTCCTGCAGGGCCTGAGGGCCTGGCCACCTCTGGGCCCGCACTTGGGTACGAAGACGCTGCAGAGAAAGAGGGCAGCCAGCTCGTAGCATCGTACGTCGATAACAGCATCATAAAGCTCGAGCTCGTGTTGGGCGTCGCGCTGCCTGAAGTTCCCCATCCAGTTCGGAAATACGGTGTAGTTGTACGGGATCTGCGAGATACGAGGGTTTACGGGAAGGCTTAGATTTTGTTTCTTTTGCTTGGATGTTTGCGGGTATTTTGTTTACGTGGGAAATGTTGAACGGTGCGGTGATCGCGTTTAGGACGAAATAGGATTTTAATTGGTACTTGATTAACGGTATGCTTTTATTTGTAACTGTGAAAGAATGAAACTAGTACGAGTATGAGAGGGTATTTTTGTTTTAAAAATAATTCAATTACTCAGAATGTCAGTAGTATAAGGATAGAAAATTATTGTGTCTACTTTATAATTCAATAACTTATGCAAAAAATAGATTTTTAAATTAATTTTCTTTTTGATTTATCCATGCAAAGATTTGTTACTTTATTTAGGAACAAAAAATTGAATTTACGATCGAGAAAGCTTTGTTTACATAATTAGTGAGAAACCAAAAAAAAGGCTCCCTTTGGGTACAATTTTAATTTCCCTTATAATCTTTATCCGTCATCGCCAGACGGCTCTATAACGAAATAAGCTTTTGCCCGTCTGTCTAAATATTTGTTCGCCCCTTCTCTTTAAGAATCCATTCCCTCTTTAAAAGCAGAGGCATTCGGTGAAACTTAAAAGCAAAATTTGAAAGCTGTAAACTTGCACAGAGCAGTAAAATTTATTTGCATACTTTTTAAAACATTCTGAATTAATTTAAGACTCCGAGCACATTGCCTCTTTCTCGCTAATTAAACGTACGGAAATGAAAACTATTTCTCACCTTGTGGAGGCAGAAGGTTACGATTACAGGTAAGCATATACCCGGTGCCGGGTTCTTCGTCTCGGCGAGTGACAAGATTGGCTCTGATAAAGCGAATTTCTCATTGTTCACTAAGGCTGTCTTGTTCTCGGTTGTTGCTTTGATCGCCGGGTAAGCTAAAGAGACGTATATGTTGAGGTGGGAATTGTTATTCAAATGATTTAGTAAGGGGAGAAAAGATTGTTACGATGATTAAGTATATTATTTAAGGTACTATGTTTACTAAAGAATAAAAAGAATGTATCCTGTAATTAGTTTGATTGAATTAAATGTAATCAATGGTATACATTTCGTTCAATACAAAACTAATAAAATTTTGAGCTCAATGAAAAAATGCTGCCAATGAATTGTCAGATTGCTTTTTTGTTATAGTCTTATATTTTTAAGGTAATTATATGTGATGTATGTTGCCAAAAACTGTTTTCTTTACTCCGCATATTTTTAAATATTTAATACATTGCTTGAAAGCATGAATGCTGAAAAATGATAGGTAGTACGTAACAATACTGTCTTTATTCAAAAGGCGAGAGAACGAATAAAAAATTAACAAAAATATTCGAATTTCGATGTGAATATTTTTGTAGAAAATAAATATGAAAAATTGTGAAACTTTATATTTTTGTTAATATAAAAAATATGTTATATAAAAAAACTAAAAAGTCTTTATAAAATGCCTTTGATGAAAAAAAAAAGAAATTGTAAGCTATTTTCGTATCATAATTAAAAAATCACAATTAAAAAATGTAAAAATACTAATCACAATTAACTGCAACTGCAATCGATATAAATAAACATGGAAAAAATAAATCATTTCACCATTCCTCTCATTCACCATTACATTTCCCACAAAGAAACGAAAGACACGCCTGCAGCAAAAACACGCACCAACCTCTTCAAAGATTTCAAATAAGAAAAATCCACAGCGACGGCTAACCTACTCCTTTGATTATCCACGAGTAAACGTTCCACCAAAAGCCTCGAACCACCCTCCTCTCAAAACCCCCGTAATTTTCCACGTCTCCACTTAATCAAGCGCAAAGAAAAACGCCACGATCAAACGATCACATACACCCAGCATCAGCGCCATCTACCCCGTACTAAAAACGAGGACGACAGATTCGCGAGCCCTTGGCCACTGCTCCGGCACACACAGCCATAATGTACATATCCTCGGCGCGCTTTCGCGCTCCATAATTTAGCCGGAAGCACCCTCCAATAACGCAGCTATATAGCCCGCAGGCTCGCGCATAAACGCCAGGAGCCAGCGGCGGGCTCTGTGTATATGTCCTCGCGGCGGGCAGGCGTAAATTATTTCGAATAGGCGCGCAAGTCCAGCGGGCGCGTGTGCGCTGCAAATGAGATTTTCGCCGATTAAACGAATCACGGGCCGAGCGGCAATTCCCAGCAGGCCACACTCCTTTTCCGTGCTCTCGTTCCCTCTACGGCGAGTCTAATGAAATTCGCTTGTGGTGCCCGGGGGATTTTTTTTTGGCTGGTGGTTTCACGGGCTTTTTTAGTTTGGAGAGAGGTTTTCTGCGGTGGAAACGAGTTTTGTTTGAGGAATGTTGAGTTGCGATTGAGAAGGTGGGGATTCTGGGATTGTGTAATGAGCAAGAAATAGAAGCGTGGTTTGGAGTAGACGTAATTGTGTGTGTATAAAGCATGCTGCTTATGAAAGCGTGTGTCAATAAAAATACTGGATTTGAATATTTTAGTTCGTTAGAGGAGATGTTGTTATTACTCTACTTATTGAGAATAAATGTGATTTTGCGAAAATAAATATAATTGAATAATTTTTAATGTGATGTGGTAAAGTCGTTTAATTAGTATTTATTGTATTTAAGTTGAATCTTTGATGTGCATCACGTACAAAGTTTATATTTGCTGCCATTGTCCGTTGTGACTTACTCATTTAGTCGAGCACAATTTAATATTCTAGGAGTGTGGGCTACTTATTATTTCAAGCCTAAATTAAAACTACTTATGATAAGTGAGCCAATTAATTTACATTTTTTTATAATACATCGTCCTCTTTTATTTCTATTAAAATATTTCCTTATGTACTACATCAACAATTTAAGGAACTTTCTCATTTAGAAAAAATTCATAGAGTGGCCTGTATTTAAGTCAATTACATTTTTGAGATTATCGATCATACTGTAATTCCCATTATCCATCAATGAAATAATTTTGTTTAAAAGTTATCTGCAAGTAGTAAAATCTGAGCAGAACGAATACAATGATATGATAAGTCATTAATAAAACTAAAAATTAATAAATGTTCTAGCTAAGCTAAGTGGTAAGAAATTACTTTTAGAGGTTTCTAAAGTCCGAGAAAAAGTTAAAACTTAGTTATTTTATCTTCGTAAATACTATGTAAACATTATTTTTTTAAAGCAAACCTTACTTATTATTGTAGTATATTTTATATCAATGTTAATATCGCGACTAAACTAAAGGAAGCTTTACTTTCAACTGGGAAATGTTATTTGTACTCGGTGTTGAAGAAAAATGCTATTTGCTTTTTTCAGAGAGCGCTTTGATGAGAGACATACTATCTGGGAGTTAGCTTTCACATTGGTGCTTTGCGTTTATTTGAAAGAACCTTTTCTTGTTTCTTTCAAATAAAGGACGAAGTTTCATTGTGTGATCTTTGATGCGAAAGTCTTCTTTCTCTGAAATGCTTCTTATCTTAC
>JAPYZA010006797.1:0-24841 GCA_030522685.1 Eupelmus azureus
TTTTAATTGATTGAAATGATATTCAATGATTTATTAAATAAATATTTATTTAAATGATTTTTAATTTTATTTTTTTTAGGGCGGGGGGCTCCGCCCCCCCCTCCCCCGAACCCCCCCGTCCCGCGCCCCCGCCCCATCCATTCACCCCACAGATTTTTTGATAAAATCCATACATCCCGCGGTATACATAACCTTCGTTCAGTAGAGAGCCGCTTGCGCATGCGCAATCGTAAACAGCTTGGCCGCACCTTGGCGGCAAACGGCGGTCAGCGTACCTATTATTTAAAAATTTATAGGATTTAAAGAGTGAAGAAAAATTTTAGAGTACTCAATAATTAATTCATGTTAATAATGGCGGATTTATGGCACTTGTGCTATAAAATAGTATACGATACTCGTGCCTTAAGACTCGAGCCTTCACACGTATCGTAATGTACTATTGAGCGATTTTTTAATTACAATTTGAACAACATTACATTAATATTAAATCAATATTCTAATAATATTATATGAATATTAAGTTAATATTACAACAATATTACATGAATATTAAATTAATATTGCAACAATATTACATTAATATTAAATTAATATTACAACAATATTACATTAATATTACATTAATATTATATAATATTCACTTATTTACGGTTAATAGTTTTATATTAACTTCTCTATAAACTATTTGAATTTTACAATACTTAAGAAATAAAAGAAGATTAATATCATAAAATACTAGTAATGTTCAATAAATAAATATTGACCGTAAATAATTAAATATTTGTTTATATTTAGAGAGAAAACGAATATTCGTTTAAGGATCATCATTTTTTTCAAAATAGTATTGACAAATTAATTTTGTCTTTTCCTCTAAATTCATTAAACGATTTATCACGAATTATCATAAACATATTATAATCGTTAATCAAACTACTATCCATAATATCCATCAACTTCACCTCTCCCCCAAAACAACTTTCAGCTCTCCGAGCACATACCGATACATCGACAGGCCTTGTGAGTACATCGGCAAAGTCGCCGCCACCGCGAAAAGCGCCGCTGGTGTAAGAAACTTCCCGAGCGGCCCCGCGGCTAATCTCGATCCTGGTCATATAGCCTGTACACCGGAGCGGTCCATCCCTTCCCCCCTCTCTCTTCTCTCTTTTAATGCAATGTCAAGATAAACCCGGTCGAACAACCTGCGCGCGACGAATTAACGGCTGGTGGAGCCTCCTCCCGAGATTAAAGAGGGCCCGGATTCGCTCGCGCCCAATTACTCGGGCGAAAAGGTGCCGAGCAGCTCCCCCTTTTTTCCCCTCCATGCGGCCTTATCTCGACGAGAGTAACCCGGCGCGATAAGGAACTGCAGGCCCTTGCAGCCGAATATCCTTTCGCTTTCGACTTGTCGGCATTCTTTCGCTGATCGACTCCTTCTTTGCGGCGATCGGGGCTTGCATTAAATTTTTCAGCGTTTTTCGGAGATTTTAATTATGGGGAAACGATGGGAAAAGAGCCTTGGCTCTCGAGAGCAGGTTCAGAGATTTTATTAAACTGTAATTTAATGGGAGTTTGTGGGATCCATTTAAAAAATTACTTATATTAATTTTATTGATTAATGACCTCTGAGCAGTTATTGAATAAGTTATTAATGAAGATACTTCAAACATTAAATATTGATTGAACTTATCAAATAAATAAATTTTTTTTTGTTGCAGGTACGTAAGATTATCTATCGAACTATCGTATTCCACAAATTACACTGACAATTTTACGTAAGTAAATATAGTTACATAAGAATATTCATTAGAAACAAATATGGACTTGAAAATCAATAATTTAATCGATACTAATTTATTCTCTCAATACCTTATCTGTGATATTCTTATGCTACGTATGCCATATTACTTTAAAAAGAATATCGCGATGACCGATCGAAATAAAGAAATTCCAGGAAAAAACAGCGGAATCTCCAGCAAATAAAAGAGCCCGAGCTGCCCGACGAATAAGATATTCCGAACGAATCACGATCGCGCAATGAAACACCCGGCTGGATATACATTATACACCGGCGCTGCCGAGAAAGAAGAAAACGATTAGGTTAATGGGCAGGCCGATCGTAATTTTCGCGGTGCTTCCCTTTATCTTCCTTCTCTCTCGCTCTCTCGCTCTCTCGTCGTATACATATATTACGCGCGGATACCTCGGGAGAGCGATATAACCTCGGAGATATCGGCGCCGATAGAGCGATCTCTCTCGGAGGATTCGAGAGCCGATCGTTAAAAAAGCGCGCGTCGTTCCGCAGCGTAACTTTGCGCCGCCGCGATGATTTTATATACGAGGGCTGTAACGCATACTGAAGAGGATGCCGGAGGTGCGCATTATATTTCCTCGAGCGATGATAAAAGGAGGTTAGCAGTGGAGCGCAGAGGTGTATGCTGATTTTTCCCTCGGATTTGAATTGTATGGGTATTTTGATGCGCGGGCCGAGGATCTAACTTGCATTTTATGTCGACTCTTTTGATAAATATATCTATCGGCGTGAGTTTGAAGAAGTTTTATTCGAGCATGCCTTTTTTATATCGTAGTAAACCAATTTATACTTGGAATACAGTCTTGCATATTTATTGATAATTCATATTCTGGACTTTTTGAAGTTTTTTAATGTATACATGTCGATTTAGTTTCGTATTTAAATAAATATCTTAGTTTGAATAAGAAATACAATTCAAGTATATTTCGTTTTCAACTTAAATTATCTTCTTAGTTAGAAACATCTTTTAATTAACAAACAATCCGCAGCGCACACGGATAGTTGACAAATCCCAAGAAGTTCTACAGTTAGAATAGTCTACACAACGCGCTGTTGCAATAAACTTGCTGACAGATATACATACACTTGAATGCTACAGATTCTTGGTGCATTCGAAATGCACATACATTAGCATGTATGATCGTAAAACCCTCGCGCTTACGCGACTAGGTGCAACGACCTATAATGTCGCATTGTACTCCCCACTCCTCGTCTCCTCACCTCTAAATCATCCAGTGCTATTTTGTGATTCGCGCAAAACATTGTCATTTCCACGCTGCGCATATTATAACCAAAGGTAGCCAAGTTCTCCGGTAGCGCTCGAGAGCCGAACGACTACGCGCTCTCTATAAAATCGATTTATATCCCTGATTCCAATCCGTTACGCTTCTCCTCTCCATTCGAGCTCGCAAGCTCTTGATGGTAATGTCCGGGGAGCTTTTAATGTTTTGCAGCCTCGCCTTTTCTGTCCCGCGGACGTGAACCGAATGACACTTTGCTCGGGGCGTATTATTCGTTAGCGTTATCGTGTCTCTGGCGCGTTAAATCCGGCTGTAATAATATTAAAGAGATATCGTTTTCTTTTGTTAGTTTAAAAAGTACAGTGGCGTGATGAATTTTATGGGAGATAATCAAGATTTGTTGAAGTATTTTTGTCCCTAATAGCAGAAAAACGTAGGCGTGAATTTCGAATTTGAGTTTGCATTTGAAAAGGCCTTGATTTTGATGGAAAGTATCCGAAAACTTCAATAAATATTAAAAGAAGGTTGAAATAAAGCTAAATTTAAGCAAATGATTCCTAAGTACTAATAAAATTTCATAATCCCCATCTATGTTCCCTAACGTTTTTCAGCAATAAGTTAACTCCTCAAAGCGTTCAAACTAGACGGAAATCGTTAAGTCAACAAAGTTTGAGTTATTTCCATTCGCGCGGCGAGCCATTTATTTATCGGCACAATAGGTTCTCGCGCGCAAGTTTCTTACTGGAACGTACTCCAATAGGTAGTAACTTGGCTCTTCGAGCTCGAAGAGGGTAAGCGCAGGGGGGAAGGGGGCAGCGTTTTAGGAGCTACAAACGATAGAATGAATCGCCTGCATTAGTCAACATCAGAAATGAGCGGAGAGAGCGATGGAACTCCGAGAGTTGGAAATGTGTTTGAGACCCACTCTGTCTAGGCGATTTATCTACTTCCCTGTCCCGGCCGTGCGCATCTTTCACTGCTTATTGTCATTCGCAAATTAATGGAATGTATTGAATGCAAGAGGGTCGATTTAAAAGTCGCACTGCTTCTATCGAATTGCATTGTTTAAGCAAAATTCACAATAGGTATTTCAACAATTGTAGAGAATGTTGGTGTCAAATTACACCATTCACTCGGTGCTTTTTTAGAATACTCAAGATTAGAAAGCGAAACATTATCCTTTTGCGAAATCCTTTTGCGTAGTTTCAGGTTGCAAAGAAAAAGTTCACATAGACGTCTGGTGAAGTCAGACAATGTAATATGACTTTTTTAATAACCATTAAGAACATAATTTTATATAATTTAATATCTTCATTCGTAGTGATCAAAAATATTATCCTTCAATAAATTTAACAGTTCGTTATCTTTCTTCTTTTAACCAATAATTTAATATCCCCAGGAGTATGCTATAGAGAAAAAGCCGTCAAAATGCTTAACAATCTTAAGAGCACTCAATTAAAAGCTCGGTATTACCTCTCCGCAAACACTTATCAAAATACCGAGCTATCTCCTCGATACACTCATCCACGCTCGCTCGATAAATAACGCCTCGCGCGGCCGCGCTCTATATCCCAGGCATTTCTAGGCGATTTTCTCTCTCATTTTCTTCCTCTTTCCTTTTTTCTCTCTCCATCCTTCGGCTGGGGCACACGCGCGGGGCGACACTAAGCGACGGCTCGATGGCACTCGAGCGTCTATTCGAAGCACTCCCCAAATAACGTCATATAAGATAGGCCATATCGAAAGAGAGAGAGAGAGAGAGAGAGAGAGAGAGAGAGAGAGAGAGAGAGAGAGAGAGAGAGAGAGAGAGAGAGAGAGAGAGAGAGCCGCACATGAAATATGGGAAGAGACCGAGAACGAGCAGCGATCTCGTACAATAACATCGCTGGATCTCTTGCCGCCTCTCTTTCTCCATTTATCGGGAGAAGGAAGAGAGAGAGAGAGAGAGAGAGAGAGAGAGAGAGAGAGAGATAGAGAGAGAGGGAAAGAGTAGGTGAGCTATCGACTATTTCTGGACATAAATCGACGTGTACTTACCGAATTGCTTCCGAATCGTTTCTCTATACCTCTGCACGCTGCCTGCAGCGCTCTTTCTCTCTCTCTCTCTCTCTCTCTCTCACCTTTTTCTTTCCACTTTGTTCCCCTCCAACACTCTCCCACTTTGTATTTCGCTTTATCTTTTCCATTCCGCTTCGGCGTGACGCGCGTGTATAGCTCCTTATTTTCATCTCCTGCCGCTGCTGTAGCTACGCGTGTACTTGTCGTTCCCTTGTGGTTTTTCTTCTTGAATTGCGCCGCGCGACGTTTACATTCACCTCGACGTTTGTAGAGAAGGCATACCTTTTTCTCTTTTGCTTGTTCTACGATGCTCGTCTAGTGAAGTATAAGGTAACGCGTAAGTGAGATGGGCTGCTTGAATTTATTGAGCTGTCGTATTAAGCTACTTCCTTTGAAGATGTCTTTGTAGCTTAAGAACGATTTTATCGTTTGAATTTCTAACTTCGACGTGAAAGGTAATAGTTTATTTACAGAATTATTTTTAGATACTTACTTTTCAAGTGGTTTAAATAGTTAAATTATATTAAAAAACCATCTATTATTTATATCACAGCCAAGATCACGCTTCAAAAAGGGGATCACTAAAACTTGTAACTTGATGATGAATTAATATGTATAAAAGATTAAATCAATTAAATAAATTTTAAAAATCAATAAACGAATCAACCATAAATCTTTAACCACAATATATCAGTAATCCTTTTTAAAAAAAGAACATTTCTGCAGTCACCATTAAAGAATTCCTAACATCAAAAATACGTTCTTACCTCACCCAGATAACCTCTGCGCCTGACATACTGATAGATAGATCCTCTATCGTTCGCTCGCGTACTCTTGACCTCTCCAGTGTGCGGGTAGGAAGATGAGGAATAGTCCGTATACACAACGACTATCGCATACACGACGAAAAAAGTCGTGGCGCGGCCGCCCTTCAACCCTTTGGCCAACGAGTAGAGAGCCGAACGGCGTACGTGCTCTCTTCGTAAATATTGAACTGTCGGCGAACATCGGACTCACAAATAAGAGTGGTCAGAGCTACATTGCTTGCTCTTGGGCTCGTCTGAAAAATCGCTGCCCAAGGCTCATGTGAACTTTGCTTTCGGCTGACGGGTAATTCATTATGACAACCGCGGTCCGATGTGATTCTCCTTTTTTGTCGAGTATATGCAAGTTGTTTCGTTTGTTGTGCAGTCTCTGTGTTTTTTTAGAAGATAAAAATTAGAGTACTGTCTGAAGCTCTGCTCGTGGGACGGTCGGTTGTTTCATGAACATTTTTTTAGTTCTGGTATTGCAGGGGTATAAAGAGCATTACATTGTTGTTTCGTTTCGAGTTGATATTCGTGGTATAAAAATGAGTTTTTAAAATGTACAAGGTTATAAATGATCAAGTAGAATAGCAGTGGTTATATGACTATATCTGAATATTGTAACATGACTGTGTAGCTACCGCATTACTTATCGGTTATAAAGATTAATAAAATGCATATTAATAAATGTCATATAAATTTTTCTTTTTCAAATTTTACCAATGAACAGCAATGAAACCGTCATATCGATTAGCCGTCAAACACACATCTACCTTTTTTACAAATTCAAAATGAATTTAATTCGTTCCCTGTAAGCTCGAAAAGACAGGAACAAAAGCAGCGAACCTTGTCCAACTCGCATACCCGAATAGCCATCGTGAAAGTGCTTCCCTAATTAATCCGAATCTCTTTTGCCGGGCCAAATAAACGAAGCGTACCTTAAAATAAAAGAGCGACTCGATATCGCTTTTCCAAATAGCGCGCGTACAAAAGATTCGTCGTTCGCGTAAAAAGAGAACATCTCTATATCCCCTCCTCCCCTCGCTCATCCTCTGATTGATCCGTCCAGGCTCGCGCGCGTTCCGGCAGTTCGTTAAAGCTCGCGGAATTCCACCTGCCGGACACAGCCTCGAAATGAAACGCACGCATAGGACGGTGTCGCTCGCTGCTGGCATGGCATTCCGACGTTAAACACGCGGAGATAGAAAGAGAGGGCGAGAAATGCTTTATTGAATTGGAATTTAATTGTTGGACTCTACCTAGGCAGGGCTGCGTCGATGGTGCGCGGTAATACGACCCTCGCGCGTTTGAGATATGTGACCCTGCCGACTGCCAGACTGTTGGTTCGTATAGTCTTTTGGAGTTTTTTATGAAAGTTTATATTGAGTTTTTTTGGACGACGTAAATCTAGTTGTAAAATAATATAACTTTATTTCAAATGATTATAATACATGACATTATGTAATCGCATTTAACGAACCATTGACAATTTCAGCAATCTGAATCAAAATCATAGAAGTGCACACAATCAGAATCGTTCTGCAAATGGAAAATGGATGATTCGACATCCGCGAAAACAGAGGTATAATTTAAATTAAATTTGCCAAGGTGAATTGCCTGCTCCGAGCTACCTTACGAACCACTAACCGAGAAATTTCCGCGTCCCTAATTAGGCCCTCAAATATTAAAGGTGCGACAAAGTAATAATCATTAACAATTTGTCCTACATAGCCGAAGGGGCCGAGTAACTGGCAAAATTTACTATTCATAAATTCGCTTGTTTTTTCCGGGATTCAACAATGGCCGCGCGCTTCCTCCTCTCTTCAACGTCTCGAGATCTCGTTTTCTCTGGCCCTCCCCTCGTTCGCTCGCACATTTTATTCCCCGGCGCTCGTAAAAATTTAATGGGGTACGAGGAAATTAATTTCGTTGTATGCGCGCTCTCGGGACGAGAGAGAGAAAGAGAGAGAGAGAGAGAGGCAGGGCCTTTTAATAAGAGTTTGCTGATCTTTGTAGGATTTTTTTAAGAGCCAGTGAGTTTGGAGAGGAGGTTTGAGAATCGAGTGAACGCTGTATATAGGTGCCTCCGTGCGCGCTCGCTTAAGGCGATTAAGAGAGACGGCGAAATGTGGCGTAACTGATTGAAAATTGTAATGGGCAAGGATCGAACCTTGTATTAATGGTTATTACGAGTTTGCGCGATAGCTTTTCGACGCTCGCTTTTATAGGGCGTAGCGTTAAATAAAATTTTTCTTCGTTCTATCGTTAAATCACAAATGAACAGAAAAATATTAATTGTTGACCTACTTTTAGTACGGATTAATTTTATATGTTTCATGAGAATTTAAGTTAACTAAATTTTTGAAATCATCTGTAACAAATCTGTAATAGTAGATTATTGTAGATTATTTAGATTACTTATCTATTTATATATTACATTGTTCGCCAATTGCAGTAAAAATAACGCTAAATTTTCTAATACATCAACACTCAATAAGAGCAAATAATATAGCATCAACTCCATATCACTTCCTGTACGAGCATTATTTATCCTTATATTCATTCCGCTCCTCCAACTTTCCTTCCATCCTTTTACTCTCCAAGCTCGTGTCTCCCTACGTGTGAAATCGTGTCGATGACGCGATAATGCGCGCCTTCTTTATCCCGTCCCCGGCGTTTTCCCGGCGTGTAGGCCCATTGTTACTGCTAGCCTCCTTGCCAATGGCGTCGCGGCGGAGTGGATAAATAGCGCGCTCGCGCGAAGATCCATTGTTTTCCGCGCTATTCTACGAAATAGAAGCTATAACTTCGATCCCCTTAGGTAGTCATTCCCGCGTTGAGATCGCACTGGTGCGAGAGTAGATCTCATTGGCTCGTGATCAAAGCTCGGAGAGCTACTGCCGCGCGTTCGGTTTGTTCGAGGCTGTATTACCGGGTTCATTTCCTCTGAGTTTATTAAGCAGTCGAGAAGTCGATGATTAACTCTTGGCTGTGTATATCTTGTTCATACTTAGAAATGTATGAATAAAATAAAGTGGTGAAAAAATGATGTAAACTTGTACAGTCGCGATTTGGAGCAATCTAACAAAAGTAGGCTCATATTTAAAATGAGCGAGACTGACAGATTACAGGTTTCTTACATTATATTTGTTTTCTACAATGGCATAAGATTAATTTTCTTTTTCTCCCATTTCCCTGTGCGCATTACTCTCACATATTCGTAAAAGAACGTTACGAAATATTACACAGCACCAAACTCGTAAACATGCAAAAAAATTTACTTTTCCATCTAGCCCAACGTCAACAAAATAAATTCCATCCATCATAAATTTCATCCATCAGAACCGAAACATACATACCCGCGCGCATTTCCGAAGCCACGGAAGCGCGCGCGCGCCGCGGCCATAAAGTTCGAAGGCCTACACGTCGAGAGCTAGCCACATAGACGTATATACATACGCATCCCCCTGCGCGTGTGACTCAGGCCACGGAAGAAGAGGAAGGGAGGGAGGCAAAATTAAGAGCCGACAATAAATCCGCGCGCGGCCGCTCCGCAGCACGTTAATGCCACGGCTAAGTTAGCTGCGCGCGCGCGCCGCCGCCGCCGCCGCTTGACGACTTCACGAGCAGTTAACCGGCGAATGGCTTGGCTAGCTCGAGGGATAATAGCGAACAGCGAATTCTATAAGGCGATAGCGCGAGTTTCCCCCTTTCTTATCTCTATCTCTCTCTCCTTTCTCTTTCTCTCTCTCTCTCTCTCTCTCTCTTGCTCCTCTGCGCTTGTTTCTATCCGCGTTCTTGTGCCGTCGGGGCTAGGTTGCGACTCCGTCGTTATCGCTAATGTCTCTCTTTCTTTGTCTTTGGCTTCCCCTCCACACGCTTTTTTCCGATTCCGGGAGGGCGAACCCGCTGGAGCCGATGTTTTGCCCGGTGCAGTTTGCGCGCGCGGTAACTGCCGCGAATTAGGGTGAGGGTGAACGTACAGCCTGGGCGTCTGGGTTCGCTCGCCGATGACATGGCTGCGAGGAGGAATTTTTCTTTTGGCTGAAAATCTGCTTCGTGTGCTTTCCGTTGTGAACTTCGTGCTCTATTTGTTCGATTCGTTTTTTTTATCTGCTGAGATTATATAAAGTGTAAAGATTGTAAAATAGAAATATATATATTTAGAAGTGGTGTTGTTTTCGCGTGAGAATATCACTAAAAGTCATAATCATTTCGATTCTTATATATTTTAATAGTGATAGATAGCTTATGCATTTGATTCATTTTATCATTTCATTATCGATACCCACTTTGTCATTTGCTGTCGATTGCAATTCGTCATTATATAATGGAAATTTGAAATTTGAGCTTTAATGAATCTTTCGTTGCATCTTACGAAACGCGACTATTGTTGTTATTGAGTCATAGAACAGTTTATAAGCAAATGCAAATGCATCTGAGATCCCACTGTTGAATACACAAATTGCATAATCCTCGTTTAAGCAGTATCCAGTAGCTCGTAAGCCAGGGAAATAATCAACGCGATTTACCATTACAAAGAAGCCAAATAGAAAGTCGGAATAAGATGCAAGCTAGCCTCTATATAGGTATATACACATCCAGACACCCCGAATCAGACCGGAAGCGCCAGGGATTCCAGCAATCTCGGGGCGCTGAAAACCACGGAGGAAAATTACCAAGACAAGAAAGAAGAAGAGACTCGGAGAAAGGGAGGGAAGTCGTCTTCGTCGCTGTGTGTTCGAGGGAGAAGAGGGACGCGAAAGTCTTAGCTTTGTGGACTCCCGGGCGAATTTCATTAACGGTCTTACTCCACCTACTCGAACTCGCGGGGGTAGCCGAGTGTCGCAAAGGGATTTTCCACGGCAGGGAGATGAAGAAAAAATAAAAGCTGCCGAGTATTTAAAGGACTCTCTTTCCCTCTCTCTCTCCTCCTCCTCTTTTGCTTGACTTAAACGAAGAATCGACCTTGCGTTTACTTTCGCAGTGTCACCGAGAAAGAAAAATTACAAACGCAAGAACTGGAAAGAACATTTCCTTGGCCTGGAGTAAATCTTACTTGACGATCACGCTGTTTTTGACAGTACATTGAAATTCGCATTGTTTTTATTAACACTTTTGTTTTATAAATAAACACTTTATGGCTTATTGCTAAGAAAAGATTTTCATAATTACCACAAACTATAACTGTATAGTTTTCATAAACTTCTCTGTTTGAAAACAAGTATCTATATTCCCGTGTCGCAGCTTTCAAGTGGATCTCTTGAACTCGTGAATACCAATTCGGGAACGTTTTCGGATTACCTTAGACCGGTTCTCCGCGGATTTATTCTCATTCTCTTTCTCTCTTTCCCTTTCTCTTTCTTTTCCTGACAATCGCTACTGTAATTAGAGCGTCTCTCAAGAGAATCGGTGTTATATTTTTGAAACGCGTGCATTTTCGGGCTTTCACACTCTCGCATTGAGATAGCGACGATTCATATGCATTCATCCTCTTTGCGGTGCAGCGTATTTTTTCCTACTAGTTGGCATTGTTGTGGCTTTCGAGTTGCAAAAACCCATCTTCATATCTAACTCTTACTTATTCAGGCATTCATATGCACTCTCACGTGCTGAATGCATATATAGACCAGCGCACTCTCCGGGCGGCACTCTTATTCACACTCGTAGATCCACTCAGACACATATACACTTTTTGCGCTATATTCTTTCTCCAGTCGCGAAATTAAATGGACGAGGCACTTGTCTTTCGCTGAAGCACCTCGGTCCTCCTCTATGTGTGTATCTACACAGACTCCCAGTGGTTCTTGCTGCAGCGCACGGCATTAGTAATGTTATTAGGTGTCTCGTCATTAAGGCGTCATCACAGCTCGCTTTGTAGTATATGCAATTTAGATTTTCTGCCCTAGTTACTTTGAGGAGCAGTACGAGATAAGTAGATTCCATGCACGAGATGTGCAGCGGCATTTGCAATTAGCGTTGCTACTGTTTTGATGATTGCTATTTCATATACGGAACATACTAACATTTTTGCAAATTCTTTTGTTTATTTTTCTTTAATTTTTGTTGAAGAAAAATATCTTATTTATGTTATAAATAAAAGCAAAAAATGTACTAGTCATAATTAATTCATTAAGTTGTCTCTTTAATTACTGCATCCAAATAGAGTATTAAAAATCGAAAATAAAATGTACCTTTGAATAAATATGAAAGCAATTACATAAACAAGTTTTAAAAAATCGTTCGCAAACCGAAGAAGCAAAGGCAGCAAATTTGTCCTTACCCTCTTTACTATCCATATTCGTTGACTTAAATTCTAATTCTTTTCTCCACCTTATATACACGCAAGGCGCCACACACTCCAGGCTATCATATCTCTTTAATCGCAATATTCGTACATGTCCCACCCGTAAAAGCCAGTGTAGGGGGAGAGCAAGCGAAAGAGAGAAAAGCGGGGGATGAATATGCCGAGGCTCGACGGCGAAGATTTTCCAGAGATTCACGAAGACATTTACGTTTCGGCGCTTATGGTGTCATTTTTTAGTCAAGCCGCGCGCGCTCTCCCAAAGATTTACGAGAGCACGACGGCGCAGCTATATACGCTCTCGTACGATCGTAAAACGCGCCCTTTTCCCGAGCGGCAAAAGCTGCTGCTGCCGCCGCTGCTGTGCCGAGAGAAAGGAGGAAAAGAGGAGAGGATCCACGTCGTTAGAGAAATTCCCCACATTGTGTCCTGGCGCATCCTCCCCCAACCGTATATATATATATAGATATATATATATATATATATATATCTATACATATATTTTCGCCGAACGAAATATAACGAGTTGCTCCTCGAGTGGTGCGCGCTGCGCGCCGGATAAATCAGACGATTAAAAGTGCCACTCGACTTCCCAGCAGCGATGCGCTGGAGGCTTAGGAATCGGCTGCACCGGCGCGGCTCTGTTGCCGCTCTTATATTCGGCAATAATATAACGCCGGAAGAGGATGCGGGCCACCCTCGAAAAATTTGACCTTGAACGAGTAATATTCGAGGGGTGCGCTTCTCTCTCTTCCTCTACGGCACTCCACAGTCTAGTTGGTCGTAGCCATCTTTCTCTTTCCTCTCTTCTTCTCTACCGGGCTATGGTATACGGCTCGGTAATTTTGCCTCCCTTCTGCACCGGCTCTTCTATGTGGCGCGAGATATTGCGGGCGCATAAATCAAAAATATTGTTTTTGAGAAGGAAAAAAGTTTACTATTAAAGCCAAGAGATAGCGAGAGTTTCCTACCCCCGATCGCCCTTTCCCTTTCGCTCCTTCTAGCCCTTAACTTCGCCGTTTATATGAGACTATGTGGATAACTTTTATGAGAAATATCTTCGTTTGCTTGGAATGCTTTTGTTTTTGTGAATTCTGATTATGAGAATTTTATGGCTCTCATTGAAACTGTAGTAACGCTTGACAAATTTGAGTAAATCCTCAAGGAAATTTAGAATTTCTTTTTAGCTTACGATTAAAACAATATTTTTATTACGTGAATTTTCTTAAATAGTTTAACCAAACTAATAATTCAATATAAACTATGAATTCAATCGTAACATTAGTCCCATCAGCAAATCGTAACAAGCCCGTCGATTTCTCTAACCCTGAATTAACTCGTGAAACTCACTTGTAACTTATGTGGCTTCGGGATCTCAGACTTGTAAGGCTTGCTCTGTAGCCACGAATGATTTTTTCTTATTTTTTTTACTTCCATTCTCTTATTCTCTGCTGTCTACGATCCAAAAAGAAAGGACTAAACCGTTTAACATAATAGAATTAGAGATTCGACTAATTTAAATACTGAACGCGTCATTAAGCGATTTCCTTAAGCGATGCTCAATTATAAGGATAAAATCCTAGTAAATTTTAATTGACTTTTTCTATTATTTCTTTTAACAGTTAAACTATTAAAAAAATCTTTCATTTGTAAGTATCAAAAGAAGTTGATAATAGTTTTACTTACATATCAGTAAACTTAAAATTTAAATCAAAGCTGTAAGAAAGTTTCAAGAATATGAATGCTGACATCATTTCCAGTGCATTCTGTAATGACAATGATTATCACCTCCTAACATCAAAAGCTTGTTCTTCTATATCGGAAACCAAAAAGCAAATCTCGATTATTCACAGTGCAACTCTTATCTTATCAGATAATAACGACTACAGGATTACTCTACCCACTATGTTCGTTATTTGCTTCTTAATAAAGTAAGACTAAGATGTTGCTCAATAAAATGCTAAAGAAATTGATACATCCTGGCCGCTAGAGAAGAAATGCTAAAAAATCGTATGATAATTTCAACATCCGTACAAATGATACGAGATTTCAGTTCTTGTATTCCTGATAAAACCCAATGTGTGTGTCAAATGTAACCTTGCAAAACATATTTTATCCATCTGTATAACTGGAACCAACCATCACTAAGCTCAATATCTGAACAGTGTCTGTGTGGTAGTATTTCAAGCTCTTTTAGTAAACTGTACCTTTCAATACCTTTTTTAATTATAAAATTTGTTAAATTTAACTTTATGCTTCTTTCCTACAGAAAATAATCATCCTCTTTGCATTATTTTCAAATCTTTAAAATGCATATATTTGTAACTTTTAAGTGAAGTATCGAATTAAATATACATCGCATACTTGTTCAATTAAAATTCTCACCGGGCGATTCCCCTAAACGCCTCGCCCAAGATTAAAAACACGAAGCCGAAACCAGTTCAAAACCAAAAATAGCCTCCGGCCAAGCAGTACCGGCTCCCAGCACTTAATCCCCCGAAACGTTGCTTCAGCTCACTTCGTCATCCCTTACCCAATCTCTCGCCTTCATCTCTCACCAGCAGCAGCTTCCAGCACCCGAAAACGCGATGCAAAACGAACAACTCAAGCCAGCCCTTTGACACACATACAGCAAGTCCGGCGAGCGTCCCGGCCGTTTTAGCCGTACGGTATAATACGAGAGTGGCCGTCGCGTCGCGGGCGACGATTCGCGGGACTACCGAGCGCGCGCCCGCTCGGCCCATCATTATAAATCACGCCGTAATTACACGAGCTCGCGCTCTTTCTCGCGCGTCGTCGTTTGCGTATATATATATATACATACGTGTGCACGCGCGCGCGCGCGGCCCGCTTATTTATGTGTGCGCGCGCCTGTTGACTTTTACAGCGGCCACAGTGTTGAACAGCGCAGCGGCGCGTTCGCGGAAAGCCCTTGATTAGGGCAACAAAGTATGCTCGCGATGTGTCGGCGTGTCTGGGCGCGTTTTTTTTATGGTTTGTTTTTAAGGGTGAGGGGATCGAGTTAACGCAGTTGTCGTATAAGGAATGTTGGATGGGGCTAGACTTGGCGTGATTCAAGTGGTGGAAATCGTTGGAGGAGAAGGGAAATTAATTAGGTTTTGATATGTGGATTAGTTAGGATTTTTTCTAGTATAATTTAAATTGAAATTATCTATTTTTTTATTTCAAATTTGTTAAGACTGCAGAATTGCCTCATTGATTTTTATCTTAAGACGTTACAAATTAATTTAAATTACCAGTAGAAAAGCTTAACTTTTATAATTATAACTAAAGATAATATTCAATATACAAATATGATGTCAATAAAATTTTCAGTCGAGACTTAAAATATAGTTTCATCGCAATACTTTCCCTTTTTACATAGATCATCATTGACAACCTAACAGTTTGACGTGACCAACCTTAACTATGATTAACTCCGTCTCCATCGAAATTTATTCCACAAATTAATAACCCTCAGCCATACTCTCCTCGTAGCTATTTAGCCACGCCAGATGACAAAGAGCCACGAGCCTTTGACCATCTCCTGTCTACAAAAAACGAACCACTCGTCCAGTGCGCTAAAATTGATGTCATCAAGCAGCAGCGCAGCGACCTCTAGCGTCAGGCCGATTCCTACTTAAATAAATCAAGCCGAGCCGTCTACCTCTTAGCTCCAGCAGTATAATCCCCATCACACCACGAAAGCGCCCCTCGCAGCATCCTCCGTCGGATATTAAAGGCATTCAAATCTCGGTATCGATCGTAGTGGCCGCGCGCGCGATGCACACGCGCTCAGCATCTCTTGTGCGCGCAGCGGGAGCTAGCGCCGCGCGTTATTATTGTTATCATTGCCATTCAGAGAGGCCCCGGTCCTTACACGCCGTGCTCCTCGAGCTCGCGCGCTCGCAGTAACCGGCTTATGGAGGCGTGCGTATACTCTGGCCCGTGCCGCGCGTGACATAACCAGCGCCCCCTACCCCCCAGGCCACCGCGTCGGAGGATATTACGGCCAATATAACCTGAGCGCGCGCGCACGCTGCCCCAACGATATTGTCTCCTGCAGGGGGCTGCAAAAATTTATACACGCGAGCCTCCGGATGTAGGAGCGAAATTCGTTTATGAGCCCGGGCGGCTGTCTCGACGCTGTTTGGCGCTTGCAATTTTGCACGCGTTTGGTGACGCTTTTTCGAAAAATATGATGGTTTGAGAAGAATTTGATGATTTGAATGTTGTGCTTAAGATTTTTATTTAGTGTAAATGATTTTCAATAATTGTTTATATATTCTATGTGGTATAAATTTATTTAGGAAACGCTTTTTTTTACTAAATTATAAAGCAGTTTAATCACATTGATACAAATATCAAATTCTGAGATTCAAAAGAAGTAAAAGCATTTATAATCTCACCTATACCTATAATTCTATTATGGTTAAGAAAATTGTTATCTAATTGTAATTCTTTCTTTTGGAAACATCATGAAGTTAATACTGATATATTGGTTCAATTTATATTTGATTGAATGTCTTATTTGTTGATAATTAATAACAGAAATTTTATAACTTCTTTCAAAATTAAATTTCACATTCATATTCATTTTAATTATCTTTATTTTATTGAATAATAAAAACATTTAGCATATTTAAGAATATCATAAAAAATTTAGTTTCATCTAACCATTATAACAGCGAATTTCCTCGAAATATAATTCAACGCCCATAAATGTTAAATCTTCATAAAATCTTTATATTTCTGAATAAATAGGAAATCTCCCAACGGCTTCCATATCTGAATACTCCCATAAAATAAATTTATGTTGCGACGTATTGATACTTTTATGAAGAAAAATGATCGTGAAATAGTAAAATCCTGTGTACGAGTGCGTGTATATAAAACTTCATAGAAAGAAGACGCAGAAGGAGGAGAAGGCCTGCAGGGAAATAAACGTATAGAAGTCACTCTTTGTAGGCTTGGAACGCGAGCTCGCATCTATAGACGGCCGCGTACTGTGTATCTCTAGTCCTAGTATCTGGCTCGAACTCGAGACGAAGCCAAGTTTATTACGTACCGGGTGACCGGTTGCTTTGCTCTCGAACTGTCCTCCAAAACTATCGGCAAACTTTGCCAGTTCTGAATTTCTTGCGGTCAAAGTCAAGATAGTCAAGCGTTTCATGACTCTACCGCGGGCGAGGTAAGGATGGCTCGCTCTTAATAGCGAAGCGATTTGCCGTCTCATTTACTAACTCAAATAGAGGATTATAATAGAGGAGATGAATATTTTATTAGATTTTAAAACTCTTGAGCTGGTATTTGCGAGCGTTTTACATCTAGAAATTTTTAGGCTGCAACAGTAAAAATAACGTAATTATAAACTGAAAAGTTTCGTATCGCTGTATTATTAGTTTTATTAGAAAGATCTTTGCAGCTTTTGAACTACGTAAAAATTAATGCCTGATAGAATTAGGAAAGTTGAAATTAAAAAAAGGAACTTTTTCGAGACTTATTCTCTTCTCGGTTCTTTTTAATTTCAACTTCATTTCCGCTTTGGAAATGAAGATGATTCGCGAAAAGATGGGAAATTAAGAATCACTGAGTACTAATTAAATTGGAGAAGCTTACTAATGACAGGGCACTGAAATCGTATTAGAAGACAGTGGTAAAACGTAGTTCCTTTTTAATTTAAACGTACAATAACTTATGAGTATATTTTAATTGCTTACTCAATTTTATATTTGATTATATAAAACAAAAGTATCACTGATAAAATAAAATCTGCTGGTTTCGCTTATAAAATAATGATTCAATAATGGTATAAAAATATCATTAGCCTGACAATTTTTTATTAGTAAATCCATCTTTCAATCAAATATAAACAACCAAAAACATTCCCAATAATCCACATAAGAAAAGTACCCCCACACTCGTGCAATCTCACAGTTACAACCGTAAGAAGCAATAACCTCTGCTCCGACTCGCAGCATTCGCGTAACAATAACCGAAGGCCCCTCACCTCATCCCTGAATAATACACATTCCGCGAGCGCGGGAGCATCGGCTTTAAATAATTCAGCCTCGCAGAAGGCTCCCGCGAGCGACCACCGTGCGGGCGGCGCATACCCCAATGCCTCTATACACGAGCCGCCATCCTCCGTGTGTATTCTTCCTTAGGAATTCACGTGCGCGTCAGATGGAATTCTCTTCGCGCGGGCGCAAGGGCATCCTTCATAAATCGCGCGCGTACGCGTAAATAAATAAAGCCGTATAATAGCACATATCGCTCGGCTTGAGTTTTTCTCCGCTGTGGCACTGCCTTTTCCCATTAATAACGCGAGGTATAGGAGGGTTTGGCGAGTGCTTGATTTGGTGGTGTGATCGTCGTTTCTGTTGTTGGGATGATACAAGTGATTTTTTTAAATGGGGGATATGTGATGGTGTGTTCGGGTTGAAATAGGTAATTGTAGTGGCAATTATAATTACATGTTGTAAGAGAAACTATACTGCAGTAAAAGTTTAATGTGTAGATAATAGCTGTAGGTTGGTGACCAAGTTAGACTTTCTATTTAGAGGAATGTGAGAAGTTTTTCTGGTCTGCGCAATTTTCTTATAGCATGTCACTCATACCCGCTTCTCATTCTGGCATTAAACTTTTTTCTTCCATTAAATTTTCATTATTACACTTCAGCGGAAGAGATTAATTCCAGCTATTTTTATTCTCAGAAACATTAAAAACTCTTTCAATTTTTAAACCAAATATACTTTTCAATATACACACACACTCATTTATTGTTTAATAAATTAAAAGCATTTTAATTAGTTAGAGTACCGGTGATGTTTTTCAATTAATTTTCTATATATAAGCCGATGCGCGCTGGCTTGGGTATTGATCTTTGATAGTACAATGGCTGAGCGAAGGTCATGGGCGTACACCTGGCAACCGGCGAGTGCGGAAATTCGTCTCGCCGCAGGCCTTCGCGTCTACGCGCTGCATCAAATCAGAGATATCTTGTGGCAGTGAATATTACGTATATACGCGCCGTGTAATAAATTGAAACGCGAATACAACTATTGCTGATGATATTTGCTCTCGGGGTATTTCGTGGCTATTTCCTTGATCGAATTGTTGTTGAAACAATGCTAGTTGGTTAGTAAATGAATATTGTTGTTGTTATTTGTGCAGTTTTATAAAATAAGTCTGCCGTGTTTTACCGTGTGGTATATGTTATAATTTTAAACATACAGATCTAAAAAATAATAATTTTTATTTTTGTAACTTTGAATTAAATAAAAATTACTGAACAATTATTTGATACTACGTCGAAAAACTATAGTACTAAAGATGAACTAATCACAAATAAGAACGTTTCTCTTAACGTTACTTTAATCACAACATATTTAATAACATGAGTGATTAAACATTTAACCTCATAAACAACCTCCGCTCTACTTTTCTCTCCGTATACAAACACCACTAACCCACGCGTCCGACTCTCACAGCGCAATGCTCACCCACAGCTCATATACCTGTCACTTGCAATTAACGCCTCAATGCATCCACGCCAAGACGCAACCGTTCTCCCTGCCCTAGCCTGTCTAAACCCCGTCTTCCTCCGCTGCAGCCCAGCGATTTTCCCAGACGGCGGGTCCTCAGAGAACTGCCGTGCTGCGGCGGAATGCGTATATATATATACACACCTAGAGGAGTATAAATCAAGCGGCGGACCAGCAGCGTTGATAGAAGCAATAAAGAGTGGTGACCGGGCCGCGCAATTCGCCCTGGCACTAGGTGCACCGGCAGCGAAGGGACTACCCCAGGGCCGCTGGCCTCACGAGACTTATATTACGGGGGCGCAGCGCTGTAAGTGTTCCGGTGTGTAACAGCGCCTCGCGGAATTCGACCTGGCCTCGAGAGCCAGAGCGAGACAGCCGGGGAAATTGATGACGGCTACTTTTTTTTATAGGGGTTTGGGCGATGCTTGATTTTTATTTGATGTTTATTGGGCTTTCGCGGCTGGATGGGTTAATTGATTCCTCTTGTGTGCTAATTGTTGTGAGATGTAGTTTGGGCTGCTCGTGCTGTTTGCGGTTAATGTTTGATCAAGACGTACAGTGTTGTGTGGTCTGAACGTCTCTGAATAATTTAAAAAGTTGAACTTGTTTAATTATTTTACGTTCAATTCATTTTTAAAAATTTATGTAAAATATTATTTATACATCGAAAATTTTTTTGCTTTTTTATTCCTTACACAGCTTTTTGAAAATTCATGCGAGCCTTCCGCCTTCGAATTCTGCGGCTGCTCCAGCTGGCTCTATCTTTCTCCCTCCCTCCACATATGTACATCGGCACACGACCGCTGAATCGCCAATAAATAACTCGCCACATTGAATTGCTATATGTGCTGAGGGACATGTGTGTATAGGTTTACGCGAGGGTGGGCGTGTATTTATGGATTGCGGTTATTGATTTTCTATATCTGCTAGGAATATATTGGAATTTGTTGCGAGTTTATAGGAAATAATTATGGGGTTATATTAAGTGTCACCTGCCTCGACGTGAATTGACTGCGATGCGATTTTCTTGTTCGCTATATTAAATAAATATTTTATTCGATATGCGCAGTTTAATTAATGTTTCGTGCCGCGGCGCTTATACTAGATTAATTTTGTCGTGTTTAATAAAACTTTTTTGAAAAGGATTTATTTTTAATTAACATTCTCATACTTTTTATTGCTCATTAATTATTACCTCGATATTCGCTATACGGACGAAACGAAATGTTCACCCGCCATCCTTAAAATGCAATAAACTCGCATTTCTCTTGGGCCAGTCAACTCTACTAAGCATTTTAACAAATATCCGCGCTCCGCGCAAAATTACCTTCGTCGAACGCGCGGTAAAATTAAAAGAACCGGGGACGTTTTCATTTCCTCGACCGCTCGCACAGAGTTTATGAAGCGATAAAAGCCCAGAAATTCTCGTCAATGCCGCTACAACGCAGCTGCAGCTTTCAGACCTAAACGCGCAGTCGGCAAAATAATAAAAAAAAGACCGGCGCGCGGTGCGTGGCCCGAAGAAAATTTTCTCAGCGCGCGAATGTCGAGCCACTTTCCCCCCTTTGAGCGCGGGCATAAAATCCATCGAATAAGTCATTACACCCCGGGTAATTGGCAATTTTCCGGAAATTTTGCCCGATAAGGGATGTGTCAGTTACCCGCTCCCCTCCCTCTGTCTTTCGCAGCTCTTTTGACGTGCTGAGAGCTCACGCTGCGCTACTCCCCAGCGGGCATGAAGCCATCCTGCTCGCGCGCTCGTCTTGTATATCAATTAACCGGTGGCTCTCCTAATCGAGCTCGGGGATCTTAAATTAAGGCGTAATCCTCTCGCAGAAATTTCAGCTGCGCAGGTATATAGCTGAAGCAGCAGCAGCGGCATCAGCAGCTTCCAGCTCTTTACTTTCTCCCTCTCTCTCTCGCTCGAGATGTTTACCGAAGATGCACGATGCGCGCGGCTGGCCTACATAATGGGCCGCTGCCCGCCTCCGAGGCACGAGAGAGGAGCTCGCGCGCTCGCAAGCCCAAGTCGCGAACTTTATTTACGATATTTACCTAGAAAGAAGGCAGATCCTACGCTGCGATATTAAAACACTAATCACCGATCAGCTCGTAAATATTGCTTTAAGCACGAGGTTGGACAACGTTATAATAGCTGCTTTTACTTTCAGCCTTTATTTATGGAGAGAGCTTGCTTAGAGCGCAGAGGAGTATGCAAGTTTAAAAATAATGGCTCTCTCTCTCTCTCTTTTGTGCTCCGAAAAATTTCATAATTTATTCAATCGTTAATATTATCGTGCGGAAAGATTATTGGTTCATATTTTTGAGAGGCTTTTCAAGATGGTGTAAAATATTCATTTTATAAAGAATTTTCAAAGATTGCAAAAGATGATCTTTCGGAATTTCGAAAGTTTACAAGTGATTGTGTGGACGCGTAAAAAGCGAGATATGAAATATCTAACTTTGCGAGTTTATTGATTTCTCAATAAATTGTTTTAAACACTATTTTTTGACGAAACAAAAATTTGTAGTTGATATTTTCTCTCATCTTGTACAGAAGAAAAGTAAATATGTATATATTTACAGAATCTAGAAATACTAGTATTTCACACACAAAACACATACCTACGCGTGCCTATCCATAACTTCGCTATTCGCCCGTGAAAACCAAACAAAGCTAAGCAAATCGTCGCAACGACCATGCAGCTCAAGCAGTAAAGCGCTTGCCACGTAAGACGGATTCTGAACTGTGGAGTACTCGAGTTCGAAGGCTACAAATTCAAGACGAAAAATATTTTGCTGGATGGATGTGTACAATGTCGATAGAAAATCGATCTCATTTTTCTCTCTTGCTGATTAGTAATCCGGATAAATTAGATTTATAGCATATTGTTTTTAGTTGCCACGTTTTTATATTGATGAACGAAAGATAATTTTTTTCAGTTATAGGAATCTTGATTAAAAGTAGAAAAAAGTTAAGTCTGAATGTTAGAAAAATGTAGCTGGGAACTGAAAAGTTGAGGAGCTAAGTATTCATAAAATAAATCATATAAAATCTAATTATTAAATAAATTATCATCATCGTCAAATTCAATAAAAAAATTGCTAAATACTCTAAAATGATAAAAACCTTAGTTAAATATTTTTCGTTCCACACTTTCCTAAACTAATTCTTTATTAACCACGATTCAATAAAAATTCCAAATTCCTCAGGCCAATCTCCCCAAGAACTAAAATTCGCAGGACTCTTAAAGCCGCCGCAACTGCCTAAAATATCCCACCGATGCGTCGATATTGAGCTCCAGGCTCGGGCTGACGCGTAGATTTCGTCGCCGAACGAGCGATAAGTGCTCGGTTATGTACGAGTTCGGCGAAGTTCGCGCCCATAAAGAAAGATTCATTACGAGGATCGTTCCATTATCGAGTGCGGCGAGGAAGAGGGAGCCGCCGCCGCCGCAGCCACGCATCCCCTTACATTACGGGCCGCGCGCTCGTTAAGTTTGATAATACCGCGCGCCACCGGCAATTTTAGGCGAGCTAAATGGACTGCGCGCTGGTCTCTTTTAATTGAAATCGCAATTGGGGTTATGATGGAAAGATCGAGCCTCGAATATTAGCGATGAATATCGGATAGCGGCGATTTATGGCACGATTGAATGTTTGCGGACGTTCCTTTAATGTAAGTTCAAGAAGTCTTGCCATACCTGGCTGCATCTACTGATTAATCTTGTAATTAATCTTTTCGACTCGTAGAGTTGAACGATTTTGGCGGTGGAAGATTTCCGAAATATATTTTATATATTTTAAAACTAAAGTAGTTTATAGATCTTCTTTTGAGAAAAAAATTACGTATTTTAAAAATTACCAACAGTAAATAAAAAAAATATATTGGACACTGTAAGAATTTTGAAATACTTCGGAGCAAAAGCTGAGTTTTTTATTAATTTTATTTCCTGCCCAAGCAAATTCTGTTTTAAAAGCATTTGCAGGATTAAAATGTTCATGCTTTTACGCGTTTTACTTTAGTATACCATAAGTAATATGAAAAATGCAAAATCAAACTAAAAATATTATCTATAAATATCTTTATAATAAAAAGTATTCTGCTCCCTAATGAAAATTCACTTACAGTCCTTTCAAAACCATCCTCTCGAAACTCTCAGCGCCGAATCTCTCAAATCCCCATAAACATTGATAAAAACTAGCTTCCGTAAATTTCCGCCCAGCGGACGATAAGCGTGTAAAATCAAGTTGGCGAAACGAAAAAGCGGCGATTCCTTTTTTCTCTCTTCTTAGCGCGAAACGTTCGGATTTTACTTAAGTCGCATCGACGAGCCCGATGCAGATGGGCATAGAGTGCGAGCGAGAGAAAGAGAGAGGGGGGGGGGAGTAGAAACAGGAGGAGGAAGGAAGAAGAAAGAGTAGTCGTTGTAGACGAAGGAAGATAGAGAGCGGGCCGAGCGATGGATCGAGTATCGGTGAGTGCGCTGGAAGCTCCAGAAAGGATGGGCCGATGTTTCACACTCAATCTCCTGCCACTCTCTCTCTCTCCTCGGCCTCGGCAGCAGCTCCGGGATATCTTCTCTCCAGAAACCCTCCCCACGCGCGCACCCGCGAACTCCTTCCTTCTTTTTATAGGTTTTACGTTACTTCTTCCTTCCGAGAGAGCTTCGCCGCTCCCTCCTTTTTGCTGCACTCACTCTTTCTCCCCCCCCCCCTCCGTCTCTTCTCTCTTTCTCTCGCTCCGCCGGGATCCAAACGGATCATTTTCCGGGGAAGCAATTTTCGCTCGCTTTCGCCGCGCACACCGAAAGAGCTTCCCTACGACCGTTTGGATATAAATAATTAAACGAGAGGTTTACAATTGATAAGGACGGAGAAGAGAAGCGGCAATTACTTTGCGGACTTGTGCGCGCGCGGGACTGATCGATTCGATGAAATGCAATTGCAATTGCCTTTGTTTCTCTTTCGTTGGATTGGTATTTAAAAAACTATTAAAACGGATATAGAAATAGAGTTTTAGAAGTAATAGCAATGACATCGAATATTAGCTGGATAAAATTTCAAACTTTTTA
>JAPYZA010006798.1:0-16665 GCA_030522685.1 Eupelmus azureus
GGGGGGGGGGGGGGAGGGGGAGGGGGGGGGGGGGGGGGGGGGGGGGGGGGGGGGAGGCTGTTAAGGGGCTTTTAAATGCGTGTCCGCGGCTCAACTGTTTTTCGGAGATTAATGCGGATACGCGCCGAGAGAGATGATTAAGTGCGGCCTGTTGTTCGTTTCATTGGGATTTTATGGCCGAGCACGGGGAGGTTCTGCGCCGAGGAGATTGGCTGAGCGCGGGATTTTATCGGGCGAGACGCTGGCTTTCGACATATGGCCGAGCGCGCTGTTTTGCTGTAGGGGGCGGTAGGGGGGCCTTGATAGGGGGTTTTCCGGTTACGGATTGAATCGAGTATATCTGGTTAAGTGGTTGGAAAATAATTTATACAAGTTGTTGGGTAATTGAGTGATTGTTTATAATGAGTGATGGATTAATGTTTGAAATTAAAGGGTTTTAAACTAAGGTACTAATTTCGGTCAGAGGTTTTAAAACAATTAAAAACTTTTATAATGCGCAGTATAATATGCCGTAAAGAAATTTTTTATCCATGCATTCTCATTATGTCAACTATATAATTATAATATATTGTTATATAATCTTATCTTTATACTGTGCCTTTATTTTCTACGCGAATCCAATGTACTAAGTCTATATTACATTCACAGCTCAAAAATAAAAATGTAAAAAACCTGACTCGAAAGCGATCCAAAGTCCCAGAAAAATCTTCCAGAATCCCGGATAATGAATTATTCAAGCCGCTCAACAATAAACTCCGCGCATAACTAACCCACCGTAAAAAAAGGCGAGTCTCTCCTCGCCTCTCATAAAAAGCTGAAAATCCGGCCCTCTATAAGGAGCGAAAAATCGTCCCAAAAAAGGCCAAGACAGAGAGGCGAAAAGGCCAACGGAAATTCCATCGCGTCAAGCTCAACTTACTCCCTCTCCACGCGCGCCTGCAGACCGGCAAAACTGCTCGCTCGCTCTTGCGTAAGAATAAGTCGCTGCCAGAGTCGTAGTATAAGGGGGGGGTCTATATACGCGAGGTGAGCGCGCGAAAACGAGGCAGGCGCGTCGTAACGCTCCTTCTCTCATAATATATGCAGTGTCTAAATTTAGGAGGAGCACGAGGAAGGAACTGCGAGCAAGAGAAACGAGAGAGCGAATCCCTCTCGTGCCAAGCCTCTCTCTCTCTCGCTCCTTATATACATATATATGGCCGTGCGCGCGGCGAGAGAAAACGAACGGTCTCGCTTCATTGTACGCGACGCTCACGCTTCGTTTGTCCTCGGAAGTCGCGCTCTCCTTCCGACTAGGGAGCAGAAGCAGCAGCAGCAGTAGTAGCACATCGACGCCGAGAGAGAGAGGGTGAATTAATACAATCACTGCTCTCGCGCCGGCTCCTCCACGTGCCAGAAACGAGGGGGGGCTGTGCCCCCCCAAGAGCGCCTGAGATAGCGGGCGCTTGTCATCGAAATTATATACGAAGCGAGCGTGTGCGTCTGCCCTGCGCGCCTTAAACGCTCGGATATTTTCCTCATTACGCTCTTTAGGCTCTCTGCTTTTCTCGAGGGTGAGAGAGAGAGAGAAGAGAGAGCTTGCTGAGTATATATGTGTGCGATGGTTTTGTTTCTCTGCGTGTCGCGATGAAGCGTTGCCAGGCTTATGTAGCTACTTGGCTTTGTTTAGGACGTCTCGCGCGCTAATTTTCTCCTGGCTGAGTTTCGCGTACGTATACACTTCTTGCCAGCGAGCGTCGCGCTAAGCGCTATTTGCTTTTCGCGCCGGCGGGGCCATGATGAATTTATTCGTCCCTACTGTCGCGAGGTAATAAGCGTGGGAGTGCTTCAGTTTTGCTTCCCGGTTGTGATACTAGAGGCGCTACGTTGTTGGTGGAAAAAGTTACGATAAGATAAGCAGCTTTCTTTTTCATTCGAATTGAAGAATATAGCTTTTCGCCACGCCTTAATTAATATAAAACTATCAATAGATCCGCGTTCTCTAGCCACGTCTCGACAGGGTCCGATAATAAATAGCGAATGCCAGCCAATAGTGGGCGCAGCCTTCGCGTTTATATTCGCAGGGGGGAAAAAAAGCCCCGGCGCTTTTAATAAAATCAGCCGGCCGAGGCGTGGCAAATGGAAAATATGCGCGCGCGCGTGTTCGGGGGATTTTGCGGCTGAAAAAGCTTGGCCGGCGTTTACACGCGGGGGTGGGTATATAGTGTAAGGCCGAGCGGGGGTGGGGCGCGATAACGACAGACTCGACGTCGCAGTTCCTCTCTCTTTCTCGTTTTTTCTTTTTTTTTTTGCTCTTTCTGGCGCGCTCCTTTTTCTCTCGCGCCGAGCTTTTTTTTTTCAATTTTTCACCGACGCCAAAAGAAATATACCTTTTCCGACGATGCGATCGCGCGCCGGTCTTTTGAACTTGCTTTTTCTCCTTTTTTTACGGGCGCTGCCGTTTATGATTTTCGAGTTCTTTTACCGGGCAATGAAATGCTGTTTGAAAAGTTATTTAGTAATTCAGGATATTTTATTAAAATAATATGCTTATTTTTTGTTGTTTAGGGGTGCTTTTTGTGAAAAAATGTTTGATGACATTTCTTTGCCGTAGTAGATGAACTTTATTATAAATTATTTTACTGGTTGCAGCAATTCTACTAGTAGTTGATTGTACTGCGGAATTATAGGTACTGAATCAATTATTTATAATTTTTAGTTGTGTATTCAAAGTTAAAGATCAATCACTTATTAGATAAATCTTGTTAAGATACTTCATTCAATTCTAATAATTATCATTGTAACACTCTTCAAATTTTTTAAAAATATAAAATAAGTTGATAAAGCATTAGATTATTTTATTATACATTTTAATAATCTTAAAATATTTATTTTTATAAATATTATACCTAGTAGTGAGTTACAATATATCATTAGAAGTTGAAAAAACATCAGCTTTTTATCAAAAAATATCTTTTCAATTCATTAGAATAAAATGACAATTTATTATAATAGAAATGTATACTCATATAATATATTTCAAATGTTTATATTATCACGAAATGCATTTTATTTTGTATACATTTTTTTGAAATATTCTAAATATTGTTATAAAAACCACTATGTAAAGAATAATTATACTTTATCATTATTTAAAGAGTCCCATGCTGTATTTCTGCAATTAATAATATATCATTTCCTTGTTTGTACAAAAAAATGTAGAGCCCGTAAAATGGGCATCAAAACCTTGTTGGGCTAGTAGGTCATATCACTACTAGACTTATTGTCCCAATTTGGCTTGTTGACACGAAAATTGAAAATTGTATTTCAACTTTTTACATATAGTGATTTTACAAATCAAATAATTTAAAAAAAACCCTTAGTTGAGCTGCAGTCGCAATCATAATAACCTAATCACTACATCCAACCCCATCGAAAAATTCTCACCCCACAACAAAAATAAAAAACCAAAATCCCACGCTTAAACATCCCAAAAAAGAAAGTACCCCGTTTACCAGACCCGCGTGCTCCAGCTCTCTCCAACCCTATAAAAAAAAAATTTTAAAACTCTCGCCCCCTCCCACCTTTACAACCCACCCCATCTCAGCCACTCCTCTATCCGTATACACAGCAGCAGGCAGAGTCTCCCGGTAACGACGCGCGAGTGCGTTCCCGCACGAGCTCGATAAGAGGCAAGGCGACGGCGGCGGCAGCGTTTGACAGGGCCATCGCCGATCGACTCTCTTTCTCTCTCACTCTCTCGCTCTCTTTGGCCATTTACTTTACGGGGCCGCTTATCGCCGGCCTGCCGGCCCATAAACACGCAACACGCCCCCGCAGCCGCCTTTTATATCGAGGCGCACAGGTGTAGCCGATTTATCTTGGACTTAAGGGTGCCGTTAAGGCTTCCAGAGTGAGCGAGAGAGAGAAGGAGAGGAGAGAGTGGCCGAATTATACCGAAGTGCGGCCTGGAGCGATTTTATTACGAGTATTTTATACGCGGAACATGGCCGAGGGGAGGGGGGCGTAAGGAGGTACTTTGTTTTTTGCAAGTGGGCGGGAGGAGGATTGTGATGTCTCTCGGTGTCCTTTAATCGCTTACTTTTTAAGAGCAGCGGATTTTGTACAGTGTATTGCTTTTTTTTTCTTAATCGAAGTTATCGGCGCAAGTACTTACACTATAAAATGTATTGATATTGTATGCATTAATAATGAATTTAACAATGTATTTAAAATAATGTTTTTTATAATCAATTGAATTTTTCAAATTTTCAACGATTATTCTAATTCATTTTCACGGCGCCGTACGCTATAATTCTAAAACTATCGTCAGGTCTCGCGAGGCGTTATCGTCGCTGCAGCGCGCGGGCCCGCAAACTGTCGCCCCGGCTTATAAATTTCTCCCCCCAACTGCGGGCGAAAGTGGGAGATAGAAAAAAAAAGTGCGGAAAATAAGGAAAATAAATAGACGCCAGAGGGAAGAAATCACGCAGACGCCCCTCGCTTATGACGTTCCAAAATAAGTATACGACGCCCCGGCGAACGCCCGCAAAAACGACAAAGCACGCGGTTATCTCGTTCTCTCTTTCTCTCTCTCTACTACTTTTTTTTCCTTCTTTGGCTCCTTCAATTCTCTTTATCATACCGTCTGTGTCTTATGCCATTTTTTGCCGTTCGTTATTCCTTCTGCTACTATTCTTCTTATTTTGATAATCTTTGTATATAGTTATATTATAATAAATTAGGTGCTTATGTCTGTTAAAATTCTATTTAAATCCATTGTACATTAAATCATTCGATATTTATGTTGAATTTGTAGTCAATTAAATAGTAATACCAAACAGAAGTGAAAAACTGATTACGTGCATATTCTTATTAAAATTCCAGCTCTTTGTCATCGTAATATTTTCTACTTACATTCTTATAGGAACTCTTTTCGTATAATATTAAAAAATCTCCAAACCCTTCAAAATCACCGAAAAATAAAAAATCTTAGGCTTTTCAAAAAATTCATAAAAATTTTGCGAAGACCTCAACCATTAAACCATCATATCATTCCACATAACACTAAAATAAAATCTTCCTATCAATGATTTTCCGTAAAGCCCACATCCATATTAATCTCCCAGTACTACTCTCATCAACAGCTCGACCAACAATTAATACTCCCCAGGCCCCATTAATTACTCCACTCTCCATTCTCTTTGGCCAGATCCCCCATACATATACCTCAGCGTGAACCCATCGCGCCTTATCTCCCTCTCTTTCTCGTCACTCCCCAGCCCCCTCTTCGCGTCGCGGCGATAGATCTTGGAAATTTCGGCCCACGCACGCATGTACGCATATATACACGCATAACTCTGGCGTCACCCCGCGTATATAGCGCGCGCTTGCCTGTACATAGTGCAGGGGGGTGGAGGGAGGGGAGGAGATCGGCGGCGAGGCCTGAAAAGCCCCCCTTTAAACCTGATTGGATGCAGAGTTATCTCGCGCTGCGTTACTTCCGGATGATTGGTCGCCTGCGGTCGTCATGACTACACCTTCGCCTCTCTCGCTCTCTCTCTCTCTTGCTCTCTATTTCTGCCACCCACGTGCTGTGTGTGCCGCGCGCGCACGCCTGCATGGACCGATAACGCCGAGCCAGACTATACTTACGCGTTGTGTGCTCTATATAGGAGTATGTGTGTGTGTGTGTGGATATGGTGTGATAGTTGTGCGATTTTTTTTTCTTTACGGTACATGTGTTTCGAGGAAGGAGGTGAAGCTAAGGAGGGATGAATGGGATTTGGATTTTGGAGTTATAAGGGGTGGAGGCTCTTAGAGGGAAGATGAATTTGATAGAGAGATGAGCCAGTGGGGATAGAGTGAATTTTCTGAGGGAATTACATTTTTATTTTTATTTTTCATGGGGTTGATTTTTTCATATTTTTTTAAGATTGATAATTAATCGGAAAAGAATAACTAGGATTTGTTTTTATTCTTAATAAATTTAGTTTAATGATAAATACCAAAAATATCTTCTTCCCAAAACTGACAACCAAAATTTAAAAACTCCGCAATCTCTAATAATGATCTCTTAATTTTTTCCTTTCCACAGAGGTGCTCACTTCAACCGACATCGCGAATAAAACATTGCCTCACAATTAATCCCACATTAATCCAGCCAGCATTATCCAACCCAATAACCAAAAAGATTCACTAACCCATACATTGTTGACAGGATGCACGGTCCATCAACCCCCCCGCAAAGCCCACTTGAAGCACTGGCTCTGCGCAGCTCGCTCGCACGTTATACGCGTGCCTATAAAGAAGAAAGATGGCTCGTCGACGCGATTTCGCCTCTATACTTCCATCCTCTTCCCTCCTCGCTCTTCCTCGCACTTTTTTTTATTAGATTTAGCGGCTCGATGCGCAGCTTCCGCGCGCGACGATATTGAAAGCGATGGCGATTAACGGCTGGCTTGTAGGACCGCTCGCTCTCTGGCTTCGGCGCGCTCCTTTAAGAAATTCCATTTGAATATCTCGCGCGGCGCCCGAGTTGGGCGCCCGGATTGTTTTAATTAAAAATTCAGTTTCGCTAATTGAAGAATTCTTAAAGCTTCGGGGGATCGTCGGCTTTCTTTTTCCCCTCTTTTTCTCCGATGGGCTGTATTATTGTGATCCGGATTTCATTCATTTTTAATAATCTAATTGTTGAGAAATGCTGAGTAATTGTTAAAATGTAAGCGTTGTTTAATTATTTATGTATTCAGGGTAAGACTGATAAAAAATACGTGATTTCAAAACAATCAAAAATGTTTAGAAACAAGCAGCTTAAATAGATTTTACAAAATCCAATTTACCCTACCCACACTCAGCTCGCAAAACACATTCAAGAGTCAGACTGCACACGAGCGCTCTAACATACCTGTTGGCAGTCTCATTTGCATAGAAGCGCCATGGAGAGAGAGAGAGAGAGAGCTGCTCGTTACGCGCGTCAGGACGAAGAATGCAAATCCTCGTAATGTACCCCTCTCGTAAAGTTCATGTTTTCAGTGGCTGATTTCACGCGCAGAAAAGTGATCCCCGCGCTAAAATAGCGTGCAAAAAGGCTGGCCTTCGAAGGACTAATAATCGCAGCGTTGATTTAGCGCTCAAGCCTTCCGAGATTAATGATCCGTGCTACTGCTTTTATGCGCCCCACGGCTCGCTGGGATATGGCCCTTTCACAAATATATATAGCGGATGTGAGCTGTTGTTTTATGATAATAGAGGTGGACTGATAGTATGGGGAAAATGTGTTTTAATGAAATTTGAATGTTTTTGAACGTTCTGTTGTAGCATAAGTATTGATATCTATATTTAAATGATTTTTAAAATTGGTGTTTGTTACTTACTTTTGCAAACGATACTGTTTTTGTTTATGATATATAAAAAAAAAAAAAAATTGGTGAAATGTAATAGTAGCTTCAACTCAAGCACTTTGCCAGCCGTACAAATTCATCTAGGTCTAAACCTGGTCTTACATAAGACCAAACAAAATTTTAAAATTACAATAATGATTATAAACATTCTACAATTAGGCTCTAAATTAAACCTATTTTCCACTCGTAAAGAAGGAATTAAATCACATACGCTAACGTAAGCACAAAACACTACCTTTTACAAATTAATCACGCCATCGATAAACCCACTAATTACCATTGCGTAACAAAACCAAACACTTTAATTATCCAAAACCCTCCTCAAACACAATCCCACTCACTCCCGTCCCCAACCTCTCATTGTCCAAAGCCACGCATCCCGCCGAGTACAAATACCGTCACGCAGCGCTCGCATGCAGGGGCCAAACAAAAATTTGCATCGATTTTCCACGGCTTGGCTCCCGTCCGCGCATCCGTCCCCGCGTCAACTCGAATCCGATCGCTCTCCCTCTCTCTTCACCTATATCTCTTATCTCCCTGCCTTTATCCCGTTCTCTTATACAGCCCCGAGTAAACGCCGCGAATCGAGCGTGGAAAATGACGCTACGAGTTATCCGGACTATAAATCTGTCGAGCCGAGAGCGCGAAAAGTTCGGTGGGCGTGACTGGAGCGGCGGCCCAGTCGGCCTTTTTCTCGCGCTTCGTTCTGCTGCCGCGTGCGCGCGAGAGCGCGGGCCAATGGAGACGTCAACATTTTTTTTGTCCACGCTGTACTTGCCGATTCGTCGCGCACTCGACTTGCTGGATTCGAGTGTAGGGATGATGCGTTGGGTGTGCAGGCATTGTGGAGGGATGTAGAGTGCAGGGAAGGATGGTTTTGAGCGAGGGATATTTGGGTAGGATAGTTGGCTTGGAGAGAAAAGGGGGAAGTGGGCCTTTGGTGTAGGGTGTCAGGAGGACGATTTTCCCGTAACGAGCGAGGATGGTGGGATCGATCGTGCGAAATTAGGAATTGGTAGGGTTTTCGATTGTGTTGGGAGCTTGGTGTGGAATTTAAGGAAAATTTTTATTGTATACCAGTTAATACTAAGTTTACCATTAATACTAAGATTTTTGTTATTCTAAATTATGTTCTGAACTACGTGAGCTATAAAGAATCTTGAAATTAGATAGTTATAAAATTACAAGAAAAAATATTTTTATATTTAACAATATCAAATCGCTTAGTTTTAACAAATAAGTGTCAAAATAAGAAATAAAATTTTTTTCTACAACGCATTACTTTCTTTACATAAAATAGTACATTAAGCACCAAGGGAGTAAAGTCGCATATTATACCTGAGGTTGTTTTGCTGCCCGAGGGAAGTAAGGACAGTAAGTTACCCGAGGGAATAATTGACTTGTAGCCATTTATTTGTTTTTATTTTATTTTTTTAATAATTTTTCTATTTTTTCTAATACAAATGCTAGCAGGGAAATAATAACTCCTGCAGGAAAATAATAACCGAGGAGGGAAATAATGGACCTTTATTTCCCTCCTCAAGATTTTCCAGAATAATATGCCACTTTATACTAGATTTTTCGGGGAAATAAGTGGCTATTATCGTTAAGATGGGAATAAAATGATTTCAAAAATCGTGAAGCCAAACGGTCTTCAGCTTCGCTCGTGCAGTAAACTCACCCACGGGAATAATCCTCGACTATATTCCCATGTTGCATAATGTACTATTCTTATTAGATCTACTAAAAAAAAGTTATAGTGACAATTCAATTGTAATAATCGAACTTTTGAACAAATACGGTGACTCTTTTTGCCCGTAATTAAGACCCTAAATTTATGTAGAGAGAAATAAACTGATAAAATTTTTCTAATTTTTATTCTACATCAGTAATAACAAACAAAGTACGTATACATCCTTTTCAGAAAATCCTGTAAAACTTCTGCATTACAAATGCATTACAGTCAATCACTATATTCGTCAAAAGATCCCTTATTAATTTCATCCACCCTCCCACACAAATCCGCATTCAGAAAAATCATTGTCCCAATCGCGCATAATTCGAGCAGCTAATAGTCAGCGGCCATCCGACGGATTTCATTGTTAGCGACGTGCGCGCGCTCGTCACGGCTGATTCAGTCACGCTCGAGAGCTGCTGAAGTGCCGATTCACGCTCTCCTATATCTTTCTGATAGATGGCTTGTCCTGCTGCCCTACACGTTTGTAAGCCTGCGACTCGGACACGCTTAATTTTCCGATGATAGATCGCGATGTTTTTCCAAAGTCTGTGTGATTTGTACCATTAGGAGACTGGGACGGCTCGTGGCTGTATTTGTGTTTTGTTTGATGTGTTATTTTGTATCGTATACTGGGATCGTTGGATAATCTATAGTTTGAGTAGATAATAAGTGTTTTTGAGAATAGGGATGATTGAATTAATAGTATTTGGGTTTTGAATTATTTCTAAACAGAAGGAAATGGAAAACGAATTTTGACCAAGAAATTGTAAGTGTCAGTCATTCGAGCTGAAATGAATGAAGAAATAACTCTGCTACATGATGGAAAAATTTTGAAGTCAATCGGGTGCCATCTTATCATCCAGATCATTAATCATTGTATTTTTAATTGACAAATCAGAATTTCATGACATTTTTTTGTTCTTTGTATTAGAAAAAATTTATTAAATTACTTGATGAATTTTAAATAAAAATTATTTTTAGTAATTTTTATTGACAACCTATTCATACATTCATCTACAAAAGAAAGATAGCAATTAGTTTCGAACTAATTAAACAAAATTATTCTTAGTGTTATCATTAGAGCACTATTACAAAAAATTCGTTGGCCAATATGATAGGTAAAATGGGTTAGAGGCTAGTTTGAAGAAAAATGTATTATTTGAGAAATGCATTTTATATTACACTGTTTTCAATCTTCTGTAATATATCACTTGAAATCAATGGTCATAGGCATCAAATATTACTAATTGATGAAAGTAATATTTGCCTATGATCATTTGATTTCAAGATTTTGTTTAAAATCATCATTAAAAAGAGAATGCAATTTCTTCATTATAAAAAATATAAAAAGTTTATTATTGTTTAAGAAATTTTCGATTGATTATTGGTCACATATTTGGAATTATCACTCTCAAAATCAAAATACAAACAATGAACAAGAAAGATGGAAAAATACATGTTTGGTCATATTTGAATTATGTATAAAAATGTAATTTTGAAACATTATTTTCGCCGTTGCATTGACATATAATTATTATTGTATTCAAAGTTTATTACTGTTAAACAATACACAATGATTGTATTTTAGTTATAATTTAGTTTTATATACTATTGTCTTTCCTTGTAATGTAATGTACTGTTACTCTGGATAAATAAATAAATAAATAAATTTAATTTTCAATTAGTAATATTTATAAGAATCATTTTTTATAAATGCAAAATGATTATAATTAATATTGTTACCAAAATATTGGATACGACAGATTATGAAACTTCAGGTATACAAAAAATAAATTTTTTACTTATTAAAGAATTTAAAATACTCACAAAATTATTCCATCTTATTTATTTATTGTATATATACGGTTAATAATTAGCTCAACTATTAATATTGATAATTTCTTGTTAACGAAGTAATATAGGCATGTCTTTTTGAAATATATTAACTTGTACAACATGTGCGCCTTCTTTAAATTTTAATTTCTTCCAGTTCTTAACTTAATTTAATTTAATTTTCAGGAAAGATCTAAAATTTAAGATTAAAATGATTTTAAGATGAAAATTTAAATACCACACTCAATCCTTACAAAATCCACAATCTCAAAATATCCAATACCTCTAAAAACCAACCCCCACCAAAATCCCAAAATGCCAACATTCACAAAACCAAAAACTCCAGCGCACGCCGCACAACTGAACTCCCTTAGCCAAAACACTCTTTCACACTGACCTCTAATCCCATCCTGCCATCGCGCAGCCAGCTCTCAAGTGGAATAATATCTCACCCAGCCATTCAATGTCCCTCGACCACAGCTCACCCAAAACCGCGCCTGCAAAGCCAAAAAAAAAAGGAGAGACTGCCAGCGCACCCAAACTACATACACCATTTCAAGTGGGAGTTAAGGTGTAAAGAGTTTCTTTCCCGCCGTATATATCGACCGATCCTCGTTGTACAGGAAGAAAGGAGCTCGCTCCTTAATAAGGCACAGAGTAGGAGGTGGGATTAAGGCGCGCACCCTTCTTTAATCCCCCCGCGCTCGCGAACGTTTACCCTCTCGACTGTGCATCTACAATGCCCAGGGCTATATGCAGCTCTCGAGTGCAGCCTCTCCTGCCTGATCTGCAGCGCATTGTTACGTACAGCCTCTTGTGTGTAAGCGCGAAAAACCGAGCTCGTTGCGTATATATATATACACACACACCAGGCACTATATATACGCTGCTTTTCCATGGGAAAATTCGACGCGCGCTCGACTTTCCTTTTCTTCCCTCTACACGTCTTTGCGAGCTTGTCCCCATTGAGCGTTTCCTCATTCTCTAGCTCCGGTTATTGTCGCGAAGTCGCGGCCGTGTTGTGGGAGCCTGTAAATCATTGCTTCCTATACTTTTCTTTTTTTTCTCTTCTGGGTTATTGAGAAGAGAGCGAGGCGGGGGCGTATAATGCCGAGCCGACTGCCATGAAATATAGTGATTATATTGAGAGTGTTATGAGGCTCTTTATGCTCGTTACGGGTGTCGTCTTTCCTTTGTCTTGCAAATGCTGAGGGATGCGCGCCTGTGAATCTTTGAGAAACAGCGCGCGATATGCGCAGGTGTCGGATTTCGAAGAAGGCTAATTGTGCCGTCGATGAATAAAGACGGGATGGGGAAAATAGAGACAAGTGTTTTTATTAATGGCTGTTTGCTTTGGGTTATTTTTATCCTAGACCAAAATAGAAAGTGTATACGCATATTGCGTCGTGATTACTGGATAGCATCATTGCATCGAACGTCAAGAATCTTTCAAATAAACGAAGCGCGTATTTGCGAAAACGATACATACGATCTGCATCAGAAAAGATTCAGCGACGCGTACAAGACATATATATATACATACCACTCCAAGCTACCGTATTCCTATCACAACACAGCGTAGTGACGAAAATTCAGAACCGAACAATCGCTAAGCAAACGATTCAAGCTCGCTGCGCTCTCTCAACCCAAACGAAGCGTAAACAGTGTTTACCTCCGCGGACCTATAGCAGCAAGAGACTATCGATGTCAAATACTTTCATCAAGCAGCGCTCGCACCTGCCCGGAATATATCACGCTCTCGTCATTACACGCCCGATCGGCCGAAGACACAAGGAGAGGCGAAAGCGATGTCACCGGCCCACGGCTTCACGGTGGTCCATTTCCCATCGTTCGTCATCTGCCAGCTACTCTCGACTCGTATAAGATGACACGCGCCCATCGGGCCACCCCCTTAAGCTCCTCCGACGCATCTCATTTACCCAAGCGCTCCCAGCCGGGTCATTCTATACTCGCTCTCTGAGAATTTTCTGACCGCGCCTGTATAGCCGCCTATGCAAACGAGGAGTGCATTATACGCCCGCGCTAAATGGACGACTTTATGGGTTCCTTTGGCGGGGGGGTTTTGGGTTACGCGAGAGTCGTTTTCTTGGTAGATGATCTCGCGCGCGGCCCGATTGTATATAGGTGCATTTTTTTGGGAGGGTTGTGAATGTGGCCTTTGAGAGAGGTGGTGAGCTGCGTTGGTTTTTGGATGGAGGAGGAGAGGATCGTGTATTTTGCAGAACGATCGCGCTCTTCCGCCTTTTTGAGGCTTCGCGACTCGGTTTTTGGTATGCGGCAGCGACTGTAGATGTAGGGTCGAGAGGTTGAGTATTTTGGTTTTGCTTTTCGAAGGTGAATTCTTTTTGGTAGAGATACGAGCTGTTTATAATGGTGCACTTGTAAGGAAAGGCTTGGCATAAGCTGTTAACCTTGAAGAAAAATTCCATTCTAATTTAATAAAATAATTATTTTGAGGGCAAATAATTATCTATTTAAAACGCCTAATCTTTGTGAAACGATATTTATCTATAATTTACAAGGAGAATATCACACCTTTGGGTCAAAGATTTTAATGAAACTTTGGGAAGTATTTTTAGGTACCATAAAATGAGCAAAGCTCAAGTCCTAAGGTCTAACGCTACGGAAAATTAAAGTTATGAACATTTATAGTTTTATTTTAAGGAAAATGTAAAAAAAGAGCTTTTCCTTAAAATGTAAATAATTCAGACTAGATTCTTTTTTTTTTTTTTTAGGTGACACTCTTTTTGTTGGATAATTTTTACTGAGAAATATTCGATTCATTATTAAACTTAAAATAAAGATTTTAATACAAACAGATTTTTTAGATCCTATTAAAGTTTATTTTCTTTTGCGTTCGTAGATTTTTTGCGAGTGTACTTGTTTTCAAACATAAATTATGTGAAGCGTAATTTTTCTTCTACCACATGATGTACATAAAAAAATGTAAAAAAGTAAAGAAGAAAGCTTCCTCTATAAAATAATATTCTTGAACGAAGATAATGCTTATAATGAAAATAATAATAATCACATAACCTTCTATTTTTTTTTGTCCCCACATTTTATTACGAATAATTGATTAATTTCTAGAAAAATATTTCAAATAAGTAACTAAAAATATTTTCCAATTCTTTCATGATTAAGCAAATCCAGGATATACTTGCAAGAATGTCACTTGAACAAAATTTTTTAATTATCCCAAAAATCTGAAAATTCTATCAATTTTTATAAATTTTTTTCAAATGCCGCATATATTTGCATATTTTTGTTTAAAGTTCATCCCTTACGAAGTACAACTATTTCCTGAATTTGCTCATATCGCAAAATATTTTTTACTAAATTTTTAATCTAACCAACAATCCATTCAGCCAAAACACAAACTATCCAACCTCCTCAACCTCCAGTTCCCAACAGGTCACCCTCACAATTTTTCATAAACACCCAGAAACCGCAAAACGCTTCCCAAGCATCACCAGTTCTGCCTCGGCAACGAATCATCCGCCGACAGACTTGCACACGCATGCCTACATACAGACCGCACACCGGGATTGTAAATTACGCCAGCGCGAGAACACGTAATATATATACATGTATGTGCCCTCGCGGCGAAATTCATACGCGATGATGACGCAGCGCTGGTGAGTCTCTCTCTCTCTCTCTCTCTCTCCAGTCGTCGCCGGTCAAAGGTGTGTAACAGTAATGGCCCGTGAGAGAGGATATCCTCGCTCTCGCGTATTTCGCCTAATATACTGCGCGCTAAATGCTGACGCGCGATCGCGCTCGCAGAGGGAGTCCCGCGCGCGACCCATAAATTATTCGAGAAACGCGCGAATTAACGCTGAGCTTTATATCGCGGGGATGGGCATGTATGCGTGGACACTCGTGATGGGCAAATCTTGGCAGAGGGGAGTAAGCTGGATTTTTAGTGTCTAATGTGCAGAATGTTTTTTTGGGTATGGATCTAGGCATGGAGAGGGTACGGATTTGCTGGAAGACGGTACAAGAATTATAATCTTTATTGTAACTTTAAATAATAATAATATTTTAACAATAATTAGAAACGCTGCAAATTGCATTTTCACTACCTTCAAGATCTCAGTGAATTTTTTTTTATTAAACTTATGAAATCTCGTGCAATGAAGTGTTTTGTAATATACAAAATTATTTTTTAATAATTTCTGTAATCGTGCGAATAAGAAATACATTAATTTCAATAATAGGATTTTTTGTGAACTTCTATAATTAAATTATTATAACCTCTCTCTTCCTCTCTCCCCCCCCCCCCCCCCCCCCTCTCTCTCTCTCTCTGTTTTATCTGCTTTTTTAAATACAAAAAATAAGATATTCAAACAGTTACGAGTTAATTTAACACGATAACAGGTAATTTAAATAATGGATTGCATTCTGTATCTAAATTTTCCGCCTGTCATTTGTCTGAAAATTTTGTATGAAATGTCATCTTAGTCGCTTTAGAATATTAAAATTATTACTGAGGTTATAATTACATAATTTATTTTATTCCTACCTCAACAATAATGGCCACTTATTTCCCTGAAAAGGCACTTTGAAAGTGGCCTATTATTGCCGCAAAACTCGAGGAGGAAAATAATGGGCCATTATTTCCCTGCTAGCATTTTTGTCAGAAAAAATAGAAAAATTATTGAAAAAAACAAATAAAAACAAACAAGTGGCCACAGTTAACATGAGAATAAAGTACTATATGCATCTCGAGAATAAAGTCAATTATTCCCTCGGGAATAATATGCGACTTTACTCCCTTGGTTCATAATGTATTATTGTGTAAATATCTATGTTTGGAATCCCCTTCAACAATATAACGAATTCAATAAATTGCAGTAATTAATATGTATTTATCAAATCAAATCAAATATAACCACAGATGTGGAATTGTCGATTAACAAGTTAAGTTTAATAACCTTACGAAATAGTAATTTATCATAAATACCAATAAAAGTGTCTGTGTAAATTTACCAACAGCTAATAAGCATTTTTATTTTGACTGACAATATGGAGCATGTAAAAGTTCTGATTAAAAAAGAGATTTTTTTGTCTGACAGAATTTAACTGAAGAAATAAAATAATGCACAATTTAATATACTGTGACTCTATGCTCAATAAATCTAATATAAAACTTAGTATCAAGCACAATAAAAATTTTTGTTTCATACACTCTAAGCTCAAAAGTGCGAAATCTGGAAATAATAAGATTAAAACCTACATTTTAATCTTTATAAAAGTTCAAAATGTAAATTTTAATCCATAAAGTAATTTTTATTTACTAAAAATATCATGAAAATATATAATTTCTAATAGAAAATAAGAGTAGTATACTAAAATTGAGATAATTTTAAGTATTAATATTATTACGATACTATTACAATATTGTAACAATAATACTTAAATACTAGCACAATATTAGTACAATCAGTATAATATTTATATTGTTTCAATATCGTAGCAATATGGTTACAATATTGAAAGAATATTATTGTAAGAATATTAACGCAATATTCCTACAATATTGAAAGAATATTAACGCAATATTCCTACAATATTGAAAAACTATTAACGCAATATTCCTACAATATTGAAAGAATATTAACACAATATTCCTACAATATTGAAAGAATATTAACACAATATTCCTACAATATTGAGAGAATATTAACA
>JAPYZA010006799.1:0-10722 GCA_030522685.1 Eupelmus azureus
AGCTTCGCAGCTGGATTAGGGAACGCGGATAAATAGTAATTTTTCATTAATAATAAAAAATTAAACTGTTACGCAGTCCCCTAGACGTAGGACGTAACATATATATAAATCTTCCATAGATTTATTAAAAAGTAGGCTACCGACGAAACAATGATTATTCCCCTCGCCCTCCCTCTTTCCTACCCAACAATTCCTGATCCACGAGAGGAATACGCTGTGTGACATATCAGCGCAACATACCCCCGTAAGAGGCTATTTCTTTTGAATTTTTTGAAAATAGAAGAATTTCAAAAATCTTTTCGCATAGTTCATAATATTAAATGCAAGAACGCTGCTATTATTCTCAAACATGTTTGTCAAACCAACAATAATTTAGGATAGTTAAGCTAATCTTTAAGTTTAAATAGTTTTGATTCTTATACTAAAATTGTATGTTAAATGTTTCTATCAATCGATTGCAATCAATCATTCCGAATATTCAGACATCAATATTTTAAAATTTGTAATCACGCTATTCCTTATACACTTTGCTCACAGCTCAATTTGTCTGTGTTTACTTAACATTTAGACCGCCGGAAAGTCTATATATAGGCATGACCTCTGACATGACCTTTGTACATACTTCATACATGAAAAAAGATACACATTTGGTCAGTTATAAAGGGCGGTTGGATATCTCAAATCCCGGCAGTCTAAAGGTTAATCATTCGTTAATACATATTTGAAATATTTGAAGCCTTCTAGAGTTGTGTCCCTGTAAAGGGGAAAATAAAAATATAAAAACTAATATCAAATTAATTTTAACGACTTACAAATAGTTGCAATAATTATAATAGAATTTACCATATACCTTGGATTATTCTGTTCTCTTTTAATATTTGTAGTTGTTTTAAAATAGATGTACAACATTTAAATTTTTAAGAATTAACCTTTGTTTATCATCTATAAATAATAACACAAAATTTTACAAGCATACATGTATTTACATTTCGTAATAAATTATAATTTACTTAAATAGCATGACTTGAATATTGAACATAATTAAAAAGAAATAAGTCAATGCAATTTAAAAGAAATTCATTTTGATAAAAAAATTATCTTAAATTTCGAATATTTATCAAATATCAGAATATAGGTTCTTATAGATCATGAAAATAGACTCAACCGCTACCTAAATATGAGCTATAAGAAATAATTCTTTGAAAATACTTTAATACAAACATAATTGAATTTTACTTTATAATAATGTAATATTTTTTATTTAACATATCTCATATCAGTCTTGCACTGTAATAAACTAAAACTTTTTATTTAAACTTTGTAAAAATATTGTTATCTCTTTTTAAAAACTCACAATCAGTTTTATTGCCGCTAGATTTGAAAATTCTAAACTTAAAATATTGAGCGCTTGGAGCGATTAAGAATGCACCTAATTTTATTTAAAAATTGAATGTCATATTTAAATAGTATTCGCTAGAGTCGAAATTCATAAGAATAGTAGATATCATTTACATATTCTTATACATACAAATTATTTTTATTTTTTAAATTTTATTAAAAAATTAAAAACATAAACTGTCGGTCATTTGGAAAGATTGATTACTTACTATTATATATTTATTCCTCACATTTTCGTCTTATTTACCGAAGGAATTTTTATGTGTTCTTCTCAACTTCCGTATATAACTTTATATTTCTCAATCCTCGAACCGTGGCTCAAAATGCATGCATTATGCGAAGCATTGTATAGAGTGTTTGATATTAAATTATTTCCGAGACATCAGAGAGCACGCGGCAGAGGATTCTCCCTCGACGAGCCACACAATCCCGAAGCAAGACGTGGCCGAGGACGCGGCCGGGGTTTCATCGCGGGCACACGGCGAGACAACACCGCACAGCAGCAGTCCGTGCCTGAGCCGACGCAGCAGCAGCTCTCAGGTACGCCAGTCACGCCGAAAACAGTCCGCGTGCGCAAACCAGCCAAACAACGCGAAACTCGCAACTCGTGCCATCTTGCCGCCATCTTACCGGCGCCTGCCGCGGCAACAGCGCAGAACGTCGCACAGCTGCCATTTTTGATCTTCCGGTACAAACACGTGCTGAGTTACACATCGCGGAAAGCACACCTCGCCGTTCACCTTGAGAGATTTCGCCACTTGAGCAGGTTAGCCACATTCTTTTCTTGGACGTTGCGAGCACTCGGGATAACACTATCGAGCTGCCTCAGCCCGCGCAACATGCCGCCACACAGTGGTATGGAATGGTCAAAAGTCTAGTGACAGAACAATTTTGAATAAAACTTAACCAAATTTGGTATAAATGTTTGGGGGGTTATGTAGAATAAGGTGTCACTGCGGAAACTCGCCCTAATCCTACATGTCCTGAATTGTACACACTCAAAGCCTAAAAATCCCGAATCCTACACACTCTAAGTCCACCAACTCTAAATTCTACACACTCTAAGCCCACAAACCTCAAAACCTATACACGCTGAACACTGCAGACCCCAAATCGACAAACCCCAAAGCCTACAGACCCCAAACTCACTAACCCCAAAACCTATATATCCCAAACCCACAAACCCTAAATTCTACATACAAACCCACAAATCGAAGATCTTACAAACCCTCAACATTATAGATCCCAAAACCCACAAACCCTACAGCCCCCAAACCCCAAAACCTATATATACCAAGCCCACAAACCCTAAATTCTACATACAAACCCACAAATCGAAGACCTTACATACCCTGAACTCTATAGATCCCAAAATCCACAAACCCCAAAGCCTTGGGATATACAGTTGGGATATATCTGGTGCCCAAGAAAGACGGCTCTTGGCGCGTGACAGGCGACTACCGCCGTCTCAACGCTTGCATCATCCCGGACCGCAACCCACTACCAATCATTGAAGACCTTCTCCAAGAGAGTCGAGGCAACATCTTCTCTACGGTCGATCTTCAAAAAGCCTTCTACCAAATTCCTATAGCAGACAACGACATCGAGAAAACTGCCGTTACGACACCGTTCGGACTCTTCGAGTTCCTTGGCAACTCGCTCAGATTGCACAACGCAGCTCAAAGCATGCAACGGACGATGGATTACGTGCTGAGAAAGCAGTCCTTCGCCAAAGCATATTTTCTTCGCCTCGAAGGCCCTCGATGAACACCTCTGCGGTGGGACAGCACCTCTCGACAGCTGTTCGAGACACTAAGGGAAGCCAAGCTGAGAATCAACCCGGAGAAGTGCACCATCGGTGCTTCTCAAGCCCTCTACTTGGTCTGTCAAGTCTCCAAGGATGGAATCAAGCCACCTCTAGCACAGACGCAGTCTATCCAGGCTTTCCCAAGCCATCCACCGTCACGGAGCTACATTGCACAGTGGGCTGAAAATCAACATTTTGGCCAAACGCAGTGCTTCCAAAAAATTTTCATGTTATTAAAAAAATTTTTTGTGGCCGTGGAACCTTAATGGTTTTTCTTAAATTTGAGCTGCCGAGATTTTGAAAAATATATTACTATAATTGTTTTTTTAAACGATAAAATTTTTTTTAACGAAAAAGTAGTAAAAAAAGGCAGTAAATTTTTATTTTTATAATTATGGATATGTGCGTGTATGTGTGTGTGCATGTGCGTATGCATGTGTGTGTGTGTGTGTGTGTGTGCGCGCGTGTCGGGCCTGGAACCCTAGCCGGGATCGATTGTCGAGAGGGGGAAGTCGACGGGTTAGGAGCTGGCGAAGTGAGCGCTCCCGGACATCCCATTGAGATAACCGGGAGCGCGAACGAAGTCGATCCAGGAGCCGTTCAACTCGCCGATCCCGTTGAGATAGATCGGTTGGGGGCGGATTTTACAATTTTTTACAATTATAATTTTTTTTAAGGTATAAAATAAAGTTAAAATTATAAGTATTTTATTGTTTTTATAAATCGTAAAAAAACTTATACATTTCATAAGATTACGTAAAAAATTGTAAGAATTGTCCGAAATTGATGCAAAAATTACAGAAAGATACATAAACTTACAAAAACTCAGAAAAATATACAATTATATATTTATTAGCATTCACACGCGCATCTCCAAAAACGCAACTTTTGCTGCAAGTCGGCGCTGAGAGAGAACTCGAGGGAGAGAAGAAGGACGACCGGAGAACGCTTGCGGATGCAGGAGTTTTTTGGCAACGAGGGATAAAGGCTAAACATACTAAAGTGTATCATATTTGCTCACTCAGTACATCGTTTAGCAACACTGGGCCAGATTTCTATATTGTTGAAATAACAGATCTCCATCTTCTCTCTTGATCAGATCTCCAACTTCTTTCTTGAGCAGATCTCCATCTTCTTCGTTGATCAGATCTCCACACATCCACACCATCAAACACTCATTCCGGTCTCATTCAACCTCCACGCATTACCAATCACACACGCTTTTGCTCCACCAATCAATCTACGCATATAGCCTACCTCCGGCTGAACAGGTCACGTAATACCACGCCACGTATTGCAGCCGGAAGGTCACGTATATTTTCCACTAACCGCACCGCATCCGCCAAAATCCACCACCCCCCCCCCCCAACCGATCTGTGTCGACGGTTTCGGCGAGTCGAACGGCTCCTGGATCGACTTCGTTCGCGCTCTCGGTTATCTCAGTGGGATGCCCGGGAGCGCTCACTTCGCCGGCTCCTAACCCGTCGACTTCCCCCTCTCGACGATCGATCCCGGCTAGGGTTCCGGGACTTCCGCTCCACGTTTTGGGCCCCGGTGATCCGAGCCGTGGTGTCTCCCCCTCGCGCACCCACCACCCGCTGAGGGATGTGACGACCGATGCTAGCGAGAGCCTCTTGTCGCGCTAGGCACTCTCGGTGAGGCGCCACGCACCGCTGATACGTAGTTAGAGTTTCTTCTCTACGCCCACAATTGAAACAACATTTGATGCGCGGCTGCGGACACCTGGCCATCAAGTGACCTCGCTCCCAGCAATTAAAGCAGGCCCGCGCAGGGGGATCCACTCTCGGATCCCACGGAACCACCGCCAAGTCCCCGAAGAAGGCTCCTCGCGGCCCTTCGGGCGTCGTACGGAAGTCTACTCCTCGAGTACCCTTGGCTCCGGGCCCAGCCAGCTCCCGCAAACGCGAGCGTACTCCCGTCGACAGAGTCGACGATGTAGTCGTAGGTCGTCCCTCATCCATCCTCTGCCTCTCTCTCCTTTTCAGCAATCGATCAACTAGTCGCATACGTTCTCGGGGATCCAATGGTGTTTGTCCAAGAACGAGTGCGAATTCGAGGCCAGATTGGTGCCAGTGGTATCAGCTCCGAAGGGTGCTGATTAACCCCTGACACTCCTGGCGCTATCGACCCCCACTCACACTCTGCGGGGGTTTCTAAGCCGTCTTGCCGACGTCGTCGTTTCGGGTCTCTGACGCCTCCCGCAGCCTATCCATTCCCGCAGGCATCCCGTTATCTTCGGTTCCCGGCCGGATCGCCAACACCCGCATCTTCTGCGCCAGACTATCATCGGCTTCGCCGGTCGCGGCTTGCGTTGGTGTAAGGCCACTTTGCTCTAAGCGGCGCTGCTCCGCCTCCCACTCCTCGTAGGCCCTTGGCGGCTCAAGCAGCGACACTTCCACCACCACATTTTCCTCCAGGGAAACCAGCACGACGACGGTTGGCTCCACTGAGCTCACGATCATTATCGGGGCTACCTGGCTTTCATCAACCGTGGTTACGACGGTCTCTATGGTTCTCTACAACAAAATCCGGTAAAACACAACACACAAAAAAGGACAAAGCCTCAATTAACCACAACTCAATCAAAATAGTTAACACAAAGAAAAACAATACAGGGATATTATCACGGTGATCTCCAACACTAAAGGTTACCTCCCGACGTCCACGGTTATAGTAGCGTTCTGGCTTGTTTCTTTCTTCATCAATATGCTTTAAGAATAAGTCTCGCAATGCATCTAATCTCTTTAACCAATCTTTCCATTCCTCTGGGTCTGACTTCACTTTTAGAGCACCGTTTTCGACTTCACGCCTTAGACTTTTTACTGGTATTGGGTGCCTTTCCAAAATTTAGAAAGGCTAGGGAAACCTTAGTCGTCTTCTGCGTGGTCGTGTTCATAGCATGCCGAAACTCATGGAGATGAATGCTCAGCCCCGATGATCTTCCTTAAAAAACGTCGCGATCATTGTCTTCAAGATTCGATTACTACGTTCTACCGGATTCGCTTGAGGATGATACGGCGGCGTTGTTACATGCTTCACCCCATATTCCTCCAACGTTGACTTTAGATATTTATTGTCAAATTCCTTTCCATTGTCGGTAAGCAGGTAATCTGCTGTTTCCCACCGGAACAATATGAGCTCTTCAAACGCTCTAGCCACTGCTTTACCTTCAGCGGCACGAAGCGGCTTCAGCTCAATCCACCTACTGAAAAGATCTTGAAAGACCAGCACATACTTAAACCGACCTTTCGACTGGAGGTGCCGATTGCATCACCTTGTATCTTTGACATTCTTCGCATGACCGTACGGATTCATTGACATCGTGCCATACACCCGGCCAATAGTATTCTCTGGCCACACGATCCAACGTTTTTTCGATACCTAGATGCCCGGACGAAGCCTCTCTGTGTGCGCCACTCAACACTCGATCACGATATTCCGTCGGTACGACTAACTTCCAGCCTTCTTCATTGTTGGTGACGGGATCCAGAAGATAATCACGCTGATATCTATACAATAAATCATCTTCTCCGCTCCAATTTGGATATTTTTGCGGGGAATTCTTTACATCTTCTTTCCGCGACAAATACCACGTGTCACCAACATCTACAAAAGCTACTTCTTGGATTTCGAATCCTCGAGATAGAGCATCAGGTACATGGTGGTAGGCGCCTCTCCAATGTTCCACTTTAAAGTCCCACTGCTGCAGCTCTAAATTCCAACGTGTCAGTCGTCCGGTGGGTTCCTTGAGGTTACGAAGCCATCTCAAAGCGCTATGGTCCGTAATGATCTTGAATGAATATCCTTCCAGATATGGCCTTAATTTCTTCACTGCCCATAACATTGCTAAACATTCCCTCTGCTTCGTTGTATAGTTCTGCTCAGCTGCATTTAACACGCGACTAGCGTATACAATCGGATGTTCTCCGGCTTTACCCTCCTGGAACGTTAGCACTGCTCCAATAGCGTAATTACTGGCATCACACTGCACGGTAAAAGGCTTGCTGAAGTCCGGCCTGGCGAACACTGGTGCTACAGTTAGAACTTTCTTCAAAGTTTTAAAAGCTTCCTGTTCTTCATCGCTCCAAGTCCATTTCTGATTCTTGCGAAGCAACTTCAGCAACGGAATCTTCATCTGGGCTTCTTTGTCAATAAACTTTGCATACCATCCAACCATACCAAGGAATCTACGTTGCTTCACAGTTTTCGGAGCTGGATATTCAAGAACTGGCGCTATTCGATCAGGATCTGGTCTTAGTCCCTTTTCGTCCAACAGGTATCCAAGATAGGTCAACCTGGAACACCCGAACACATACTTGTCCTTATTAATCGACAGTTTCGCCTCCAGCAATTTCTTCAACACAACCTCCGTCCACTTCAAGTGCTCTTCGAACGTCTCCGTGACCATAATAATATCATCTAGATACGTGAACACATATGGTTCAAACTCTGGACCAAAAAGAGCCTCAACCAATCTACAGAAGGTCATAGGAGCGTTCGTTAGACCAAATCGCAAGCGTATAAATTGCCACAGACCTGACCTGGTTTTTATCTCAAATCAAAAAACAAAAAAATTTTGGAAAATATATCATATTCCTGGGAGCTGATACCAATAAAACCGAAAAAAATCGATAATTAACAAAATAGCGGATTTGTGAAATTTTTGTACCGGGTTTTCACTTTTTTTTGCTCTTAAAATCGCTATATAAAAAATAATAACAAAATTAATGGTTTTATAGGTATAAGCTCCCAGGAATTCAATTTCTTTTAAAATAAAAAAAAATCAAATCGTTCCCTCAATTAGTTTTTGAGCTAGGATTCCCACCAGTTTAAAAGATGTCGTTTTGAGGAAAACGCGTTTAAAAATTCGGTTAAAGATTTTTGGTCTTTAAAAATTTATTAATTTACCTTGCGGCTAATTAGCAATTCCAGGGCCATAAATAAACCTTCCTCGTCCTCAGTTTTGGTAACTATACTTACCATAGAATACGAATACAAGCGCCGAATTCAAATATATAAGGCTAAAATATGCTCTATTGCGAGACATCAATTTTCGCTTTTATTAATTAATAATAATTAAGAATAATAGGTTCCATTATTATGCTATAAATTTAAAAAAAAATTATTTCGGTCATACCCTTTCATATTCTACACATCATAAGGTATCAAAAAAAGTAAAAAAAAAATCGATTTTTTTTCTTGATGAGAACCTACCCTTAAAAGGCTGCTAAAAGTATATTACAAAAATATTTTTAAATAAAAAGTATAGTTAAAAGTAAATTGTAAGAAAAACAAATCGAGGTGTTTAAAAATTTTAAATACAAAAGTGTAGGTTATAAATAAATTGTAAAAGAGTGAAGTGTATTTTACAATATTAAATAAATTTTTTTTAAAAGTTATCTGTATGTTTTAAAATGTAAGTATTTAATACATTAGTGTTAAAATATTTTAAAATGGAAGGAGACCCTCGAGGTAGGATAGCAGGAAATTCTTCCAATTATTAAAAGAGAAGATACGGAAGACCCAAGAAAAGAAAACATAGAGTTTATAGGCAAGACAAGGATGAAATTCAAGCTCCAAATAAAAATGCGTCTTCAAAGTGCAAAATGTAAATTTTGAAGCAAGTGACGTTAGTAATAGGACATCAACATCTTATTTAAAAAACTTTAAAACTTTGTAGTTTGCAGTGAATGCAATGGAAAAGTTGAATTTACTTAAAAAATGTTGGGAAAATGTTGGTCTTCAACGAACCAAGATGTTTCTAGTAAAATTTATTTATTGTCAACGTTTCGGAGGATTTTTCGACCTCCGAAATTCTCAAGACTCAATAAATTACTTGAATTTACTTAGTCTGGGTTTCACGGACTTGCTTTCACTATAGAAGTTGTGTGTTTACAGTGTAGTGACAAAATTGTAATAAACTCATCAAAACAGATTGGACGACAAGACAATGCTCCAGACATAAACGGAAAAAGTGTTCTAGCCACTCGTGTCTCGCTGGCTTATAGGAATTTAGATATGTCAGCAGTGTACCACCAGCTATAATGGTTGCAATCAAGAGAATTTACGAGGACTTGACAAATTCAAAGCTGCTTGAAAGATGCCTTGGTGATTTCACACAAAACTCTAATAAAAATTTTAATAACCCTATCATGAAACTTGTGCCAAAAACATCATTTAGTGGTTTGAAGTGCTTAAAATTGGTGTTTTTATCGCAGTAAGCTGTTTTAATGATGAAAGAATTTGGCACTGAACCTGAACACTCAGCAATGCAGTGGGTGAATTGCAGCGATGATTCAAGAATTTTTTATGCTAAGAGACAGTTGCAAGTACCAGAGAAGTTTGAAGATCCAGGATATGTCCAGCTCCGGAGGAGTCATATACTGCTCACATTAATAAATGTAAATATACCATACATTTTTCAAAGATTTAAAATATAAACTTTTATTATTAGTAAAATTATAATTTTTCATCATTGTTGAAAAAGTAATTTTTATTTATTAATAATTTTTAAATATAAAATGAAGTGTTATATTTTCTCATGTCAGGTAATGAAAATAGCAATCAAGTCTGTTTTGAGGTTACGTCTACCTAAAAATCTGATAACTGTATATTTTCATTCAAGTTTCATTCAAGTTGTTTTTTTGCGAAATAAACTCAGTATACTTTTTTTCTATTTCAGATAAATGTTTCCTAGAAAATTACTTAATATAGTATCAGATTGATAGAGATACTGTATACATGCATTATAAATCATTAAAGTGGATGGAAGTAAATAGGTGAGCATTATTATAAGATAAAAGCTGTTCGATTTTTAACAGTGATTTACTGCAAATATGTATTTTAAAGATTTTAACACATTTGCCGCAACGTTTTTTTCTGAGTTTTCAAGATATCCTTCTGAAATTTTGTGGTGATGTTGGAAATCATATTTGGATCCACTTAAGTTTAGCTGATTTTGAAAAGGTATGTTTAAATTTTTGTTATTAACAAAATATATTAAATAATTCCAATTATATATTCAAATTATATAAAATAATTCCAATTTTTCAGGAATGTTTTTCACTCAGTTGGACCAAAACAGTAATTTTAAACATCTGGAAATGAGACCAGTCCATTAGGTTCACTTTATGATTTTTAAGTCTACGGTAAAGAATTTTTCTAGTCCAGAGTATCTTTGAAGGCCATCAAATAAATTTTCATGATAGAGAAAAGTTATTAATATGAAAAATGTCCATAAATATAAGTACTTTCAAGCGAAATTTTTTATTATTTTATTGTATATATTGTGACATGGCAAATTGCCATGCACAAGAAATCCCTTATTATTAATAGAAAATAAAATGGAAGCCTCGCTGAGAAGTCACAGCTGGTACATAAAAATGTACATAATCGCAATGGTGGCCTCTCATGAGCGAGGGCTACCTGCCTGGGAGACACGTGTATTGTAAAGTGTGTATTCTATTAAAATCTACCTACCCGAGTCGCGCACTAGC
>JAPYZA010006800.1:0-11035 GCA_030522685.1 Eupelmus azureus
TGTTTTATTATTAAGGTCTTTGACAAAATCAGCGAGTATAAAATTTAAAACAATTTCAAAGTATAAAAATGACTTAGAATATTTTTAAAATTCGAACTTAGAATTATTTTTAAGATTCGAACTTAGAATAAAAAATTAGAACTTGAACTTAGAATAAAAATTTTAATATCAAACAAAATTCTAAGATTAAAGAGACTTAGAAAAATTCTAAGCTTGTAAAAATATCTTAAAAGATATTGGACTCAGAGAGAGTAAGTGGGCAAGGCCCGTGAAAAGCTCTCGTGGCTTGTTAAAATGGTCAATGACAAATTTCCTCTCCGCTCCCCGGGCTTTTATACCCGCTGTCTAGCATAGATGCAGATCATCCGACCAATGAGATGCGCTTGCTAGCAGCCCTCGCCCTCAGGGGCCCGCTCTCCTCCAGTGAGTCCTGCGCGTAAGAGAGATTAATATTGTGTCTGTAATTTTTACCAAAAAATTTATATTACTTTCTTTATTAAAAAAAAAAATAAAAAAAAAACACGGAAACGCAATAAACGTATAAAACAGAATTTGACTTCATATCTGAAATTTTTTCGCAAACAATATTGTGATTAATGCGTTTATTGATAATATCCATAATAAAAATACACACGAATTCATTTGAACAATATTGTATGAATATTCAATTAAAATATTTAAATTATAACAATTAGACATAGATTAAATTAAGAAAATAATTCAACATGTTTTGATTTTTTAATTTTCAATCAATTTAAAAAATTACAACTAAATCAACTTCAGCTGGAAACACCAAGCAATCCCCTCGCATCATTTATTTCAGAAACCAAACACCCCCAACAAACAAACCATCAAAAATTAACAAAGCCAAAAGTAAAAATTTTCCCCGCCAAGCCGTCTGTTGCTATGCGCTGCATTCCGTCAAACAAAACTTCCCCCCAAAACAAACCGCGAAATCCCGGCAACGCGCGTGCGAATCAGCCTCTATTGTCGACACGCAGGGAAAACTGCAGTAACCGCTCGGGGATGGCGCTGCACTTGCCAGAAAGAGCGCGACTCTTGAATTACAATACTGCCGCGTCAATAGGTTTCCCTCTTCTCCCTCTTCTCTTTCCCAAGACTTCTCCCAGCTGCGCGTAGAACCAACTCCTCAAACGTTCCTAGCTGCAGTAGTAGCCCTCGTTACGGGGGTTAGCAAGCCTTCTTCCGTCCTCCTTTTCTCTTTAAGGCTTCGTTTAGTACGGGCTCGCCTCTTTGCGGCTATTTTTCGAGTGGAGCCTGGGTATTACGCGCTAACCAGCGGGCTCGAGGAGAACCGGAAGTGCGCCCGAGTCGAGAAGACCAAAAAGAAGAAGAAGAAGACGGGGAAGCAGAAGAAGAAGGATGAAAGGATGATACGCTTTCCCGAGTTACTAGTATAATTACGCACGTACGCGACACTTACACAATAGTATAGTGCGCGTGACAAAGAGAAAAGGAAATCCCGCAAACCGTCGACGTTGCATCAAGAAAGACGCGAGGAAGACTCGAAAAAGACGCGAAGGTAGAGCGCGCTGGACTTGGCCGAGCTATTTTCTCGCTAAAAACAATGGCTCCAACCCATACGTTCCTGCATCTAACGGCAACATCTAACGACGCGCCCGGCCTCGCTTACTTCAAGCGCTCGCCTAGTCAAAGAGTAAGCGAAAGCGGGCCGGGCTACTGCAGCCTTACATATACACGCCGTTTTTGTTAGAACAACGAGGCTGATTCGAGGAGCCAGCTCGCGTGTACACGCTGCTATAGGCAGGCCAGCAGCAACAGCAGCACAATACTTGTTGCTGGGTCGAGCTGCTCGTGAGCACCCGGGCCTATTCTTCCTCGTCTTTTTCGTCCTCTGCCTCGCGTCTCTTTTTATCAACTCGAGTTTCGCCACTCTCGGTAGATGGGAAAAGCTAGGAGGGGCGAGCCCGGGCTCTCAAAAGTGAATGAGCGCGTCGAAGAAGCGCTAGATGATACAGGGGCCGAGCGCGAGATGTTTGGATTTGAAGAAAGAATTGGACCGCCTTTGAGAAAGGGGAGATTTTTTTTCTCTCTCCCCGGAGGAGAGGGAAAGAGAGAGTCGCATAAAGAATGAAACGAGAGCTAGGAGCGCCCGGCTGAAGGGACTTTTGTTTGACAGGGAGCGAGAGAGATGGTTTTTCCGTCCCTTTTTAGGCGCGTGAATGAATTTCGCTGCACTTCGGGAAGAGGAACGATGTCAAGATGTGCGCCAACAATGAGGCGAATCTTTCGGATGCATTCGCACAAACTGAATCCGGAACGATCTATTGTAGTGGAGGAAAGATAGACGGGGAATTAAGCGTTTTTGGAGGATTTAATTGCCCGTGAAGAGAGGAAGTAGCGAGGATAATTTTCTCTTAATTACTTTTAGTAGAGCGTGGGAAGTTCTTTGTTTGAATATCGAGTACACAGAGATTTTACTATCAACAAACAATTTGTTGAAAAAAGTTTGTTGATCCTTTCATCGTTATCCACAGAAATAAGCTAAATGCCAATGTAAAGCCATTGTAAATAAATAACCAATAGAAAGTCATGGTAACTGCTTATTGACCAACAAAGGTAACCGATGTATTGGTGGTTATTGATTTATTGATGATCACTAACCTTGTAACTCCAGACTATTAAAATACTTTTAACGCACAATTAGCTTCGAAACAATAATTGATTTATAATCTTACAAACAATCATCTTCGTTCAACTAATCAAAAAAAGAACCCCAAAAAATAATCGTCATGAAAGTCAAAGAAAATCGCTCACAAGAGATTTTCCATCCTGAAAAAAGCCAGCGAGGCATCGCAAATCGTTAAAAATATAATATCACAAAAGAAGCCCTCCCGTCTAATATCGTTCTCCATTTTCTCCCCGCCTCGTCTCGCGACTAAAGCGCCTTTCGAGCGTAGCCGAATCCTTTGGCTGCAGCGGAAACCTTTGCTTAAAGCGGTGATGCTTTGCTTATAGTCCGCAGTGCTCGCGCTCCCACACACGCACATGCAGACATCTTTGAATCCTACGTATAGACGAAGCGGCCGGGCCGAGGGACGGAAAGAAGCTCGCTCGAGAAAAAGAAGAGAGTGGAAGGATTGCACGCACGGGAGGGAAAAGAAGCGCGCGCCTGCCTTAGAATTGGAGTGGCTCCAAACTTGCGCGCACGCAAAAAAAAAGAGAGGAGAAAGAATTGCGTGCGCGTCTTTGCGCGTTTCGCGTAAGCCCTTATCCTAGCCTTAAGGAGGGAGCTGCCCTTTTTGGGGTGGTTATCTGTCGGTTGTGTGTGCGCGCAGACGGTACTTGTAAGAGGGGGTTAGAGGGTGAAGGTAGAGTTATTTTGTGATCGAAGATTTCTAGAAATTTTGGATACGCACAAATTATTCTGTGATGAAAAAGTACATTCTTTTGTTGCGCGAAGTTTAGTGCCAGAACTGAACGTTCAATATTTCATTGAAATGGTTGTTTGACCAAAATAAGAAGACTCATGCCTCTTTAGTTCTCATATGTCACTATCAAATTAGAAATAGTAACAGGTCCAAATTTTAGTAAAAAATTTCGGTTGCTCAAATTCTAACTACTATAGCATTGGATCAATTTAATATTTAATTCTGAAAAAAGTAAGTTCAATTTTGTTTCCTGTAATTTGATTTCCTTTTTTGAAATATAATATTTGGCTAATATATACCAAATTATTTAAGTTTAGCATAGAAGCTATTTTTCTTAAGTTAATACTGAAATACTATTCAATAAAACAAACATAAGACTATGGTTGTCCTTATTTTAGCTAAAAATGGAAAAATTCAGCAAAATTTCTCGTAAATGCTCTTGCAATTATGCTTCTACAGCTAAGTAAATGGATATATTATTATTGTGTCTTCGATATTTACAGCCTGACAAGATAGAATAATTACTAATAAATGTATCCTTCTGTATGATCCTTGTACATGTGATCTGAAATTTCGTTCAATCTTAAATTATAAGTTCAGAAGTTGATATTAAAAATATGGTAATATTAAAAATAGAATTATACAATGAAATGGAAATAAAACCAATAGTACGCATAATGAATTAATGGTACGGTTCATCCCATGACTCTTCCGTGTCAAAGCGGATGGTTTCGCATATTCAAGACTTGAAAGGAATAGCGCGATAGCTCGTCGGTCTTCGCCCGGATGCACGCTGTAGGTATATATGGCATGAGAGTTTTCCAGCCAGTCGATACTTAACGCTCCGTGAGCACAGCTGCGACGCTAATTCACTTCTGGTGTTATAAGTTGTTAACATTTTTTAACTTCTCTTTTTTTCTCCTTTGAATAATATTACAATGGTAGAAATTTAACCAATAGCTAATTTTTACCTATTTCTTCCCATTCTGTAAGGTATTAACTATTCACTAACTAAAATTCATTTCCACCAGTAATTATCCATTTAGTATGAATATATCATGCAATTTTTCGTATAAGCTTCTTTTTTGTTTTGCTTCACTCGGGTGCAAATCTATAAATGAAAAAAAGACTATATTATAAATATTGATTTGTAACAGTGCAACAATTAGTCATTTTGTTATTTTTTTAGTGTTTTTGTTTCAAAAACTTCATGCGTTTTTATTCAATTATTATTATTGAGTCTTGATGTGATAAATCGATACAATAATAAATCGTATTTTCTGAGTGTAAGTATAGAATTTACAACTTTTTATTTGGAGTCAAATATATATTTAAATTTTATTTTAAGAAAAATTTTGTAACATTTTAATTCTTACAGAATGTTAGACTGAAAATGTATTAACCAGGAGACCACTACAGATCATATGGATTTAAAATATATATTTCTGACTAAACAAGCCCCCGATAAATTTTTAATATAGAAAATGAAAGTTGGAAAAACACGCTTCAATTTGCCGTTTTCAGAATAAAGAATTCATATTTTGTATAAACATGTACCAAAAATCTTCTAAAACCTGCAGAATCTTATAACTAAATCCTTGAATTTTCGTTGCTTAACTATAAATAAGCATAACATTCCTTTAAATTATTTATTCTTTCTTCTGAAAATGGTAAATTATAGCTTGATTTTTCTAATTTTATTTCGTTTATTGAAAATTTATCAAGGGTTGTCTAGACTGAAATATTAACATTTTAAGTAAAAGCTTTTTGTCATAATTTGTATGAAATAAAACTATAACCGTTTAAAACTACAAGGGCTTACAACTGCGGCTTTACTCATTTCTGGGTATCTCAAAATATATCCCAAAGATTTATCAAGATGTTTGACCCGGATCTTTAGTGATCACTTGGTAATAATGTAAAAAATTACTACTACTTTTCAATTTCTATTCTTTATCTTCTAACTCACCGCATGGAAACTTATAATATGTAATAGAAATTACATAATCGAAATTTTTCTTTGATATTAGAAAGTGGTTTATTCATATATTTTTATTACACTTATTGAGAGCATGATTATCACCACTTATTGAAGAAAAATTTTGTTTAGTAACAACAACTCTTTCTGTACGGACGAAGACAGATCAGCGCTCTGCCGCAAATAAAGAGGGATCTTTTACCGGAAGAAGGAGTGTTGAAACCTTCTATACCACAAAAAGAAGGTGCGGTGGGTACACAACTCAGTGGAATTCCCTTCAAAATAATGTGAATATAATCATTTTTAAAGAAGAAGGTGAGATCCATGCCGGTTGTAATGAAATTAGCTATGCAATATCATCGATGAAATATCTTCATATTCTCTATGTTGTTTTAAAAATTAAGAAAAAATATTTTGACGTTGTATTTATATTCTCGATGTGACGTACAATATAATTGTTATTTATATTTGGAAAAAATGCAAAATAAAATAGATCACAACGTTAAAAATAAATCATTTAATTAATATATAAAAGATATTAGATATAATATTAGATATATTATATATTTCAGAGTTATTAAAAAGTCAAAACCAGAATCAGAAATATATTATAAAAATATAAATAAATGAACAATAAATAAATAATTCAATTTTTTAAATTATTATTAAAGACTAACGCTTTTAGGATTTAACTTTTATCAGTACTTTTATCAGTAAGTGTTCGACCAACCCATAAACTTTATACCTTCACGAGTCTTTAACCTTTTCTTAGAAGTACCAAAAATACACGAGCGCTCGTAGTGGCAGCTGATTGGATTGGACGCGATGCCACGTCCGATGCAATTTATGCTCCGTCCGGTGCGCCCGATTTGCTCTCGGCGAAAAATTTAAAACCCAATCTTCCAAAATCGAAGTGCGGGAAAAACGATTCTATTTTCGTCCCCCGCGCCGCGCCGCCGCCATCAAAAAGATCACATACATCCCACAAAAAAAAAAGACACTTCCCACAGAAAAACGCGGGCAAAAAGCCCACTAATTAGCGAACAGACGCGGGTCACATAGAGGTCAGCGTAAACGAGCGCCTGCATAATTCAGACTCAACGCTAGTTTTCCATATTTACCCGCGCGCGAAGCCGTCATTATTTGACAGGCGTCTGCACGCGCGCCGCGCGGATGCATTTCGACGGTTTACATGCGCGCCGCGGCCGGCGGGCAAAATAAATTGCACGAAAATAACTGACCGGCTCTCTCTCGCGGTTCATCGAACTCCTGCGGCCGGCTTATAATACCGTCGCCGTCGAGTCCGAGCGATTCGCCATAGCGACGTTATATTGTCCCGTTCCGCCCCACGACCGGGCTTTAATACCACCCTGGGATCGGGAGAGAAGTCCGAGGCGGAAATCTTGCGGGCGCGCGCTGTTTTGTTACGCTGAGTTGCACATTGAGCTTGTGTGCTGGGTCGTGCGTGGTACTGGGGTGCAGTGGACTTTTCGATAATTTTTGAGACAGTCGTTTAAGATTTCGGGGATTGGTACGGGAGGGAGGGAGGTTGGTCTTTTTTTGCGGGTTTGAGTCGATGGCTGGGATGTATTTATAGGAGGTTTGGAGTTTTATATGATTGTGATTTGTATGAGATGGTCTTGGATATACATTTTCTTTTTCTATATTTTGGGATTTTTTATGACCTTTATTTAAGATATAATTGAAATTGAAGCGGTCTTAGGAAGCAGGGCATATATTTTAAATTAAATGCGATATATGCCCTTCTTCAATTTTAAAATTACATTCTATAAAAGGTATAGGTAGGATAATAGATAGCTTCTTATTTTTATTAAGAAAGTGTTTTGCAAAAGAAGTCCCATACACAGAGATACCCTTACAAGTAGATAATGCACGAGTTAGGTCTGGCCATGCATCTGTGATATATATTATTTTCAATAGTTATTTTTACTTTTCTTTTAATATACTCTAGCAATTGTTTATCTCTAAAAATATCTAATTCATTAAATATATGAGGATTTTCATAAATACTTTCTACGATTCCAAATAACTTAATAAATAATCTTCTTAAAACAGGTAAAACCATTATAAAAAAAAAATATAAACTCTTAAATCTTTCCAAACATGAATGCAGCCAACAATACAGCGCAACCAAAAACAATACGCTATTTCACAGCTCATCCAACATCACAACTCGCAGCCCATCAGTCCACTAAGTGAGAGCTATATTCAATAAACGAGATTTAAGACCCCGCGAAGTTTGATATAAGTCGGCCGATCTTAGAGCTCCTCGCGCGCGCTATTTCTCCATTAACAGGCCGTACCCCACCCGCTAGCAAAACGCGATTCGCTGCGCGGCTGCAGTCAATAAGGCCGTAAAAAGGCGCTGCACGTATGTGGCTCTGTGAAACTCCAGCGCGCGTAGTGATTCAGTGTTAACTGAGAGAGAGAAAGAGAGAGAGAGAGTCGAGCCATTTCGCTGCACCGAGCCTACAACCAGCGCGTAAAATCTGTTTATGGCTCATGTTGCAGTCCTTAATGACCTCCCCCGTGCAAACATTCACCTTATTTGGCAAGCAAATTTCCCGACAGCCATGCGCGCGCTGCGAGGATGATGGACTAGCTCGTGATTTACAGCTGGGCGTCTTCATTGAAATGAAGAGAGGAGGCTGCGTGTTCAAAACGGCGGCCGAAAATTTTAGGATGAATGAATTGCCTGTGACGTCGTGGAATGAAATATAGGTTTTGCTCGAGAACTTTAATTAAAGGATGTTCATTATGCGTTTTGCCATGAAAATATATAATGAAAATATGTAGTAAGCAGAGTCGTAGGAGAGAATTTTCTCAGAATTTGAGATATTTATCCCCGCAAGTGGATTTTCATATGAAACTTGATGTATGAGAAGTTTATGCTATAAGATATTTCATGGAAGAACGTGTTACAATTTATTTTAAGTTTATTTTTAAATCTTGTACTTTATTAATTTGAAATAAAGTATGAATCAGAATGCTATATTAGTAAATAATATTAAAAGTATTTTGCTAATAATCGTCATCTCTCGGTACTTTTATTTCACATCTAATATCATCTTCACATACGATCCATAGATACTTAAATACAAGACTTTGGTAACTGAGTTGTCAGAGCTCGGATTCTCTTTATCGCTTCGTTTTACTGCCTTCGTGCTTCGTATAATGGTCCACTCCATAAAGGTTACTTATTTGAAGTAATTTGAAACATTGTCTATTTCTATCTTTATCACTTCATAAAACCCTTGATTTTCTTGATCCTAATTGGGTTTACTTTGTTATTTTTTGATGCTGTGAAATCACGGAATATATACTTCTTTTAATTTAAATATATCTATATCTTTCTCATTAAAATAAATGAATTCTTCATTAAAAATGAAACACTCGTTGTTAAACATTATTTTTGTTTGGTACTTCAGATTTATATTTTTAAAGCTTGAATTGAAATTAATAAAGATTTTTTTCAATCAAAAAATTAGACGGAAAAATTTTTTACTTAGTAAGCCAGAGCATTTGAAAACGAAAACGAATATAATAAAATTAATTTTGATAGGCCATGGAAACAATTCAGTTCATTACTATTATTACTGAACAATTTCATCAGCATTACATCTTCGAATCTGATAAACTCGTTAGGCCGACAGGAACCGACAGCGAATCATTAAACGCCGAACTTTTCACCCAGCGAGCAGAAAAACTTTTATCCTCATACACACAGACACGCACGCACACGCATACACACGCACACACACTTACAGCATACCAGTACGAAAACTTTGTAAGTGAAATCTGATATCGCAGCATCTCCGCCCGGCCCAAGATCTAAAAATAAAAAGTCCTGTCAGGAGTCTCCCAAGACAGCTCCCGCCCGGTAGCAACAGCGAACGGCGCTTTGTGCCTTCCTCGCTTTAGCCGCGCGCCCGAAAGTGAACTTTCGGCCTGTCAATCGTAAAGCGCCCCCCCCCCCATTATCTCGCTCTATCGAGAATCTGTCACTGTCTATGTACGTGCGCGCTGCGCGAATCCAATTTTTATGTTTTAGGTCAGAGAGCCGCGCGCTCTCGGCCGTATTTTATTGGAAGACAGCCTGCGGACGAAAAAATTTTTATGGACGACGTAGGAGGGCTTGGCGGGCTATTTTCGTGCCTTTTTTCGGCGCTTCTTCGGTGGATGCTCGCGCGAGAGGTGAAAAGGGATGAAAGTGCTCGCGAAGAATTTTAAGCTTTTTTTGGGAGAGAGGTTTGATATGTTGTTTTAAGTTCGATTTGAGCTTTTTATACGGGCGGTTTATTTTTATAGAGAGTTTTTGTATGGGTATTGGGTTTTCGTTGTGGAGATGGAAATAAGGAAACGTTTTACCTTGATAAAATGGCAATATTGTTATATGCTTTCAATTAAATGCTAAATAGTTATTAATCACTAACCATCATTAAGTGTTCTGCCCTGTAATAAAGCATAAGTGGTTCGGAAGGCCGATAAAAAATTATCTTATTTAATTAATTACTGTCAGGTTTTTTTTGTAATATTTCTATTAGTCATTTATTAACCTTATTAAACATTTTTGAAATCAATTACAAAAAGTCCTTAAAACACGGCTTTTAAACACAAAAATCAATACCGCCCAGTTAAAACTAATCAGCAAGCGTAAACACAAATTCCGCAGTCAAACTAAAAAGGCAGAATGGTCCGCTCGCACGCGAGACCAGCTGCATAATCAGCTCGAACCGCCGTTAACCCGCTTGCCCAGAAATCCGAATCGGTTTGTCGAAAATGCGAGCGCGTCCCCTGCATAATTCAAGCCTAAAGAGGCCAAACAAATCGAAACGCCATACAGCCAGCCGCACACTAGTCCTCGTGCACACAGCCGCAAAGTGATTCGCCGAAAGAGAGTAGCTATACCACCCGCCAAACCATCGACTCTCCAGTCTTTAAATAACGAGAGAAAACGTGCTCTCGAAGCTCGCCGTGAAAATTAATAATCCAGAGTATAATAAATTCCCGGAGGATACGCGCGCGACGCTAAAGCAAAAAAAAGCGCGCGCGCGAGGGCTATGGAGTGGCGGGAAACGCGGCGGCGCAGGTGCAAGGTTCAATGGTTTTTAAGAGCCGAGCGCGAGCTTGCGGTGCATCCACAGCGAGCTTGCGGCCTGGGGATCAATGAGCGGGGTTCAATAACCTTAAATCCACTTGAGAGACGCGCCGCGGCGTCGGCGGAGAGCGCCGCACTCGTGTCGCAACCAAAATAGAGAGAGAGAAGCGAATGTCGCTCTCGTTGCTTTTATTATAGAGCAGACCGCGCGTGGATATATCGGCTCCTTCGCGCGCGCAGTCCTTTAATTGAGGAGAGGTCGTTGAGCCCCGAGCTGCCTCTCAAATATTCATCCGCGGATGTGGACCTGCGTCGCGCGCGCTGCTCGGTTGGGACGTTAATAATTAACTGGGAGATTTCTCGATATGGTGGCTCTGGGTGTGTGTGTCGTTGCTGATCGAGATTTAGGAGGTTGGGCGGTGTTTTTGGTAGGGGTGTGTTTGGAAGCGGCGCTGAAGGATTTAGATCGGGGAGGTGAATAAAAGATATCGAGCGCGGAGCGGGGAAATTAAGATTGAAGGCTCG
>JAPYZA010006801.1:0-15529 GCA_030522685.1 Eupelmus azureus
GTTTCACTAACAAAAGTGATAAGAAAAACAAATTCTACAATTTCCGTTAAATTTGAGAGCTCGTCACGCAGCAGTATTCACGGTCACGACACAAAGTCCTGCGCCGAATGCGGATACATATAAATAAATGCAGTATGCCAAAGAGAGCATCGCTCCCTAAAAGAAGCAACTGGCAAATATCTTAATGATGTCTCTGATAAATAGAGCCGGGCCGGCTGGATTTACGATTAGTCATCGTTAGTTGAAGGGAAGCGGCGGCGCTTGTTCAGGCTTTTTAAATCGGATGACTTTTGGCGCGCACGCTTGATTAGTGAGGCGGTTTCTCCGCTGCCCATTTGCTCTTGGCTCTTTATTTATATTTTAATTTTATGTTCTTTTTGTTTATGAAACAATGCTTTTCTTACTCTAGCTGTGTTGCGGTGATGCTTTTCGATTGCGGTCGAGATGATAGATGCAAGAAGCTTCTTCGAGTGTGTTTGCGTCACTGAGTTTAGGAACTGTCGTAACGCAATTATGCTAATGTTGAAGATGATACATTTTTAACAATCAAGATTAGGAATTTATGGTATAGGTACATACATACGTCGTGTGATGAAACGCCTGAATTTACCAAACGAAATTGACGATCAATCAAACTCAAATCGGAGCACGCAAGATCGTACAATACATTCACCAAGCTCAGCAATTCAATCAAAAAAGCTCTTTAAAATCATTGCCACTAAAAATGCGCACCGCCGCCCTAAAAGTCTTCCACCACGTCTACCTTCAACCCGTCAACCTGCAAACCATCTCGGAACCACCGAACCCAGCAGCAGCTCAAACCCAAGTGTACCTACGTATATACGCACGCGCGCGAGCTGTGACCTAAAAGTATCCCAGCGCGTCGAGGTGAATACACACTAAGACGGCGAGAAAAAGAGAGTCTCGGCTCTCGCGTAGGTATGTACATGCCCCGCGGGCCGCGGGACGTAGCCGGGGAATACATTAACGCCGAGAGAGAAAGAGAACGCAAACGCGGCTCTCTCGAGGAGGTAGCATCAAGGCGAGACTCGCGCGCGCAGCTCTCGCCCCGATCTGTGGCTATGAATGTGGGATCTTTGGCTCTTAGAGAGTAGGTATGATGCTGAGGTCTTGAACTTGTATATAAAGCGAAGTTACTATTACAATGTGGCTTTCATGCACCAGGTATTAAGTCGTTATCAAGTCAGCTGACGATTAATTCGAAATATTCTATTCGGAAATCCATTAGTCTCGAGATTTTCATTGATGAATTAAGCTACACAATCCATACATAATAAATTTCTTATATCATCCTTATAGCCACACACATCAATAAACCCGCATCGAAATCCGCTCGGCGTGCGAATTTTCCCCGAGCAATCCTCCAGCTCGCGGCGGCAATCCAGTTTTCCTCTCCTCTCCCATATCCACAGCTGCAGCTCGCACACCTATATACATCTTAATCTGCATGCATCTATAAAAGAAAGCAGCGGCCGCGGCATAAAGGAAACACCCATACAGGCGCTGGCAAAGCAACGAGGAGTCATCATCCAAAATGAAATGGATCGGCAATCAAGCTCCCCATCATCATCATCATCATCATCCTTCCACGAAGGCTCGCACTCCAGCGCAAAGAACCCACCTCAGCCATATGCGTTAAAAACACACGCACACGCATAGACCATACATACATGCGCGCAAGCTGAAGAAGGCGAAGGCGAGCAGGTATTGCGCTCCTCGCGCCCGTCCTGGGGCCAGAGCAGATTCTCTTTCTCTCGGCGATTATATTCTCGGCGCGCGCGCAGCGCAGACAGCACGTCGCCCGCTCTCAGCCGAGAGAGAAAGAGAGAGAACTCGCTCTCAGGCACACACGCACACCGGCGCGCACGATCCTTTTTTCTGCGCTCTCCTCTCTCTCTCTCTCTCTCCTTCAGGCTTCAAACGATTTCAAGCAGAGAGGCACTGAGAGAGTAGACGGCCTGGCAGCGGCCGCGGGCCTGGAATCTTAATGAAATTACGCGCGCGACCGGACGCCGGGATGGGCTCCGCGCGGTGGGAAATTTTGGTTTTTGCGCGAGTGAGGGGGATAAGAGGCGGCTTTGGATTTTTGCGTGCTTGGGAGGTTTATAAATATGGGGATTGGTGAGTTTTTCAGTGGGTGTTGAGGAAATTGATTAGGAGAATGTGGGAGGGATGGTTTGAGGTATGGAGGTGGGCGATTGTTTTTTAATATAAAGTTTATGGCTTGGATATCTGATAAATTAACATGTTGTGTATCTGCAGTATGATATATATTAGTTATACAGGATAGTTTAACATTTAAACGTCGATTTACCCTTCAATCTTAATGTACTTTTAATTATATTTTATAACGTGATATGTTTTTTCTAATAATTAATTAACAAAACGTTAAACGAATTCGATTTTCAAGTACGTAGAAGGAATTTTTTTAAAGTTAGTCAACAGACTTCATCAAGCATGTCGTCAGGTGCATTCACTTCGAAACTATGCGACCCCCATGAAATTTTCGGGGCTGTTCGACATACATCTAGATAGGAGATACATCTGGTTAAAAACGTTTTCATGTAAAACGCACGAAACTCGTTGACTCGTAATTTGTAGCCCGCTAAGTGGATCTTTTAACAGGCTTAAAGATACCTGAGTCACATGTTGAAGGGTGACTCATTATCATAAGGAACAAAATATAAATTTTAATTTATCTATTTCAACATCTTTTAACAAATTAATTTTTTTTTATTATAGCTTTTATAAATTTTGATTATTATCTTATTAATTCTTAACATTTGAATATTTACTTATTTTATTATCATCCCTATTTAACAATGTATCTTGGAAATTTTTTTATATAGAAATAAATTAGTCAAGAATATTAATCGTCACATTTAACTGAAATGTTTAAAATATTTAAATATGGGAGAGGGAGTATAAATCAAAATGTTATAAATAACAAAATATTTTTTGTTGAACCATCAACTGTGATTTATTTGATTAATAAACCTTTGACAATGACTTGGTGTCACTCAGGTGACTTACGAGTTTTAGTTTGCTTATTTAAAGCACAGCCCATGTCTACGTTCAATTTTCATGCACACATTTCTGTTTTATATGTCCTACATTCATACAGTTTTCACACTTGTTACAAAATGCTTTTTATTACGTTTTTTCTTAAGTATTCTAGGAAAATTCAAAATATTGTACTCAAATTTAAACTTTAAGTTACTCTCAGATCCAATTGATTACAATAATACGTAGATTTATACTCGTAACGTTTTACTAAACTACTCATAAGTTAATCCTTTTTTTAGTAAATATATCTTAACGATTCTTGATCCTTTTCTTAATGCCGCTCGACTAAAATTAAGTGTAAACAGAACTTATTACTATAGTGTATATTGTTTTTTCACTTTTATACAGCACCATTGGCGCAAAAAATTTTAGCCAACTAATCACACTATAAAATTGAATAATTGGCAACAAACTATCAAAAAAAAAAAAATTTGTTTTTATACAAAAATTTTCCCACTGCCATTCGCGTATATAAGATTGCCTTGCTTTCCTTTATTTTCTCCCAATTTTTATACTCTTTTTATGTAATTTTTAAGACACATAAACTTCTTATGTAAATCGTATTGATGAAATCTGTTTTATCATCTTTGTTTGAAATTTTAGTTTGCTTTTTATAAAAATAAAATGTAAAATAAAACTTCGAAATAATATCAATTAATAAAATTGATTTTTCAGTTAAATTATACTCACGTAAAATTCACTGTCTTTTTTGAAAAACAATTAACGCACTAATCTGCGATAAATGGCTAGTTAAGCAATATATCTTACATCGAAAATAATGAAATCAGTCATAGGATGATAAGATGCGCACGGCGCATTACATTTTTCTTTTTTTTTTGTGATTGTTTACCTACTCGTTTTTCTTTTTAGAAAAGAGTATGCGAATGATGTCAGGTTTGTTGACTTTACCCATGCTATTCTTTGGAATCTTATTAACAACTTTGAGTATCGTGGGTACAGCATAAGTTGGAAGCGACTTTTTCGCAAATTCACGAAGCTGCGATAAAATTAACTCTGTGCCTTCTTCCAACACTACAATGGCTGCCACCTACAAAAAAAAAATTTTAAATCTTTTATTATTTTTTAACCTTAATATAAGGACAAATCCACTTAAAAATGGTAATTTTCCGACAGTCACGTTATACATTTCGAGATCATACGATGATTTACACGATGGTCTGAATTTGACGTATAAAATCAATTAAGAAATATAGTAAGAAAAAATAAAAGTTATGTAAATTCTATAGTAAATAAAAAAATAATCCAAAGTATTTGCTCCATTAAATGATTCAAACGTCATTAAATGCTTTAAAGGTATGTTCAAAAAGTGATTTTGCACACGGTCGAAGTAAGATTAAAATCACTTTCTTGCACTAGTATTAATAATCGCTATTCTCTAGTGCTTTGATAGTTGCTTTAACCGATTTAATTTTGTAAAAAATAATAACCTCAAACATTCGAAAATGATGTGATTTATTACTGACAACAAATTTTAATTAATTGTAAACGTTGATTATTATTGAATATGAGTAATTTATTCATGTTTATTTTTTTATACACCTGCTAATCTCAGAATTATATATGCTAAGTACCTTATCACAGCAATTTTTTATAAATATTGAAACAGTTTGTTTCCGCATAATTTACGTAATAAAGTAATTATTTAAATTTATGTAAGATATCAAATAATTTTGTTTCAATTATTTAATGGAGCAAAGTTATTGGGTTAATTACTTTGTTTACTATACGTATATAATTTTTACATTTTCTCGTTTACTATATGCATAGGTATTCGTTTAGCTACGTGTCATTTTTTATTAGGTTGAAGTTATGGCTTTGTTAAATGGGTTATCAATAGGCACATTCTATAAAATAATAATTTTAAATTAAATAAAGATTATATCAAAATCCATCAAATTATTGAGGAAACGCGACCGTCATTAATTTGCGGCAACTTTAATAATGAATTTTGGTAATATCTGAATGACTTACTTTTTGACCCCATGTTTCGTCTTCAACACCAACGACTGTGCAATCAGTAATATCTGGATGCCCCAGAATGACGGTCTCAACCTCGACTGCGCTAACTTTGTAACCACCGCTTTTAATAATATCAACAGAGCTACGTCCTAACATTTTGTAAATGCGATTCTCGTACTGCACAGTATCTCCTGTAACATATTATTTTTAAATAAAAACTTTTATGTAATTTTTAAAATAAAAACGTACCAGTTTTGAACCAGCCATCTTTTGTAAAAGACTTTTTTGTGACTTCTGGTCTTTGCCAGTATTTCTTGAAAACATTATCTCCTTTAACTTGCAAGTCTCCACTTAGTGGCTGTTTCATATCGCCAATAACTTGACTGCCTTTTGCAGAGCCGTATACAAGAACTTTTGGATTTTTAGTGTCATCAGGTTCAGATTCTGGTTCAGTTATTCGTACTTCCATACCTGGTAACGGTGTTCCCACAGTTCCTTTGAGAAAAAGATTATAAATTTTAATTCATTTGTTTCATTTAATTGAAACATTGTTTTTATATTAGATAAATATTTAAATTGTACCTGGAATGCGTTCACCTTCAAGAGGATTTGATAAAATCATACCAGCCTCGGTCATACCATATCTTTCAAGCAAACGGTGTCCTGTAATTTCTTCCCATCTGTCAAATATTGGTTTTGGAAGAGGCGCCGATCCACTGATCATTAGTCTGTATACACAAAGTTTGATTTAATTCATCTTTTACAATAAAATATAATTTGTATGTAATTACTTGAATTTCTAACAAACCTGATCTTATTACTGCACACATTGTGAATGTACTCCTTAATCTTGTCATTGTTAGCAAAGAGCTGATCGTACTCCTGAATCAACTTCATGTAAATAGTGGGTACTGCCGCAAATACATTGATGCGTTCGGTATTTTGTAAATTAACTGCCGTGATCTGGGCCCAAACGCTAGAGGCTGAGAATTTGGGTAGCATAACACAGCGACCGCCCACATAAAGCGGGCACAGAAGCACGTTAATGATACCATGGACGTGATGCAGAGGCAGCGTGTGCAAGAAGATGTCTTTTTCGGTGTGCTTCCAGGCCTGTACCAATGAATTCACCTGCGAGTGAATGTTCTTGTGGCTCAGGACTACACCTGTACCATTGAACAGTGCAAGTCAAATGTATTGCTTTAATAACAAAAATATGTTAGTTTCTGCTAAGTACCTATATTTTTAAAATTAACTTAAATACTTATTATTACAGTACAGATATATTTGTAGACAAAACAAACTCAGGTAACATATAATGGTAGTTGTTTAATATTTTGGTACAAAAATAATTAATGACACTTAATTAAATCAAATTTATTACAAATTAATTGGAAATATCTTTAAAACTATTTTTTCTAAACTTTTAATACTTATAAATTCAATAATAAATACTATTATCTATTCTAGTTTACATTAAAACAATATTATTTTTAATTTTCGTTATTTTGAATACTGTTCACTCCAACATGTACTTAAACATATACTGCTCACCTCCAGCTACCTCTGAATATATGACAAATTCAAGCAGTGGACAGCAGAAACAGAGTAAAGAAAACCTCAAGAGATACAATATTTACTATTCTTGTGAAGCAAATTACACTAATACTCTAACAACTATGGACTACTAAATAATATTAAATTATATCTCAAAATTTATAATAAAGTCAAAGATGAAACATGAAAAATAGAAATCTGAATAATCTTTATATTTAATCTATATTATCATTATTAAAGTTTATAAATATATTTCTAAACTAATATGTCGTTCTCATAAAATGCAATTAAAATCTGAAGAGATTAATAAAAAAATTCACAAAAAAACTGTTCAAAAAATACTCAGAAAATTGATATTTATATCAGTCTTGCAAGAAAATGATTATAAAACTATCAGAAAACATTTTATTTTTAAAAGGTAAACGTTCTTTTATACGAAAAAAAATTTGATTTCTCTATATCATGAAAATAAAAATAAATTTTACTAAATAATAGATACAAAAAAGAAATAAAACTTTTCATGTTTATCTTGATTAAACATCATTTAAGTTACCTTTCGGTTTGCTTGTTGTGCCCGAAGTATAAACAAACATAGCATCGCTCTTATTGTAAAAATCTCCCGGGACGCCTGCGTCAAGGGAGTTTCCAAAATCACGCTCGAAGTTGCCTTTGTTATTAGCTAATTTGCCATCGGGCTTCATTGCCAAAACGCGCAATGCATTATCAAACACTATTAAGTGTCTCTTGCTATTAGCCAAAAGTGGTTCTATGATTGGCAAATGTTCTTGCGTCGTTACAAACACTCTTGCATCTGAATCCGTGATGTAGTAATCGAGAACGGGCGCCGGGTGTTGATCAGTTAGAGGTACAGCTATATCAAACATAGAGATAAGAAATTTATTTGTACACATTCTGTATATATAATCATCATGAATATAAAAAAGTGATATAGATATGCTAAATATAGATACTTTCAATCTCAATTCTATTTTTAAATTAATATTTTACAATTTCTTTAAAAAAATAAAATACATATAAAAAAAACTGTTGAAATGAATATTATTTTTATAATTTAAAAAATTGTTTGAGGATCTTGTTTTAAAATTTACTTTGCTTATCACTTGATCATAACATTTATCCCTCATATCACACTTGACAAGTGATAAGCAGTGATGTTATAAATTGTTTGATTATCTTTTAATTAAGAGATTTAAGGAAGAAATTTTTTTAAATCAATATAAGTATTTATTAATGAGTTACCTATTTGCCCACTGATCCAACAAGCCCATTGTGTAATAATATAACTGGCATCGTTAGGAAGTAAAAATGCTATCCTTTCTTGACTTCCTTCTCCTAGTAATTCGTTTAATTCGTTTGCAAACTGTCTTGCACTAAGAAATAAGCCTCTGTAAGTATAGTCTCCATGCATATCACGCAATGCTGTTCTGTCAGTGAATTGTGCAGCATATTTGAAGACAGGTATAACATCACTTGAAAACTGAAAAATAAAATTTTATAAATAAGCAGTAAAATAAGTTTTAAAAATATTTTTGTGTAATAAAAGTAATTAAGGGCAAAAATTTCAAATGTATAATGTAATTTTACTTCTTGATGAAACACTTCATATTCATTAGCATGCAGCAGACAAAATCTATATTGTTAGGGCTTCTATTTTTATCCAGTTTGTTTTTATTATTATCACAATAGTTATAAGATTTTCACAAACAATTTAGGATTTTATAAACAAAGACTTTTGGAAAAATATTTTTCAAAATTAAGATATTAGATTATGATTAGTTGCATCAAGGTTAGAAGGTTAGACATCATTAGCAATTGAAATTTAAAAAAATTAGAAAATCTTTACCAGTTTTCTGAATATGACGAAATTTATTTCAAGATTATTAATTGTAAAATTAAAAAAGATTTCAAGAAGATTTCTGTCATAAAATTTTGATTCAGTTCATTATCACTCAATACACTCCATATTGAAATTGCTAAATCATCCAAACAAATTTAGATAAAAACAGATAAGAACTGACAAGTAAATTAATACTGAATGGTACATTTTCTTAAAACATATGTTAATGTCAGCACTCGATGAGACTTTAATCTCATAAAGATAATAATAGTTCAATAAGAAAAATACTTATTGAATCACAAGCAAAGTCCTTGAACAAACTATTTCTCTATAGCCACAGAAAGAACATACCTGATGAGTCTCTGTAGTAGAATTAATAGCAGCATGAGTTTGCTGACACCTTTTCGCTCCAATAGCCTTTTGGTGCCTGCTGATATTGTTCATAAACGTGTGCAGCCTTCGTCGAATCAGGGAACTCATCTTTCCAGTTGCTATGCGAATATCCTGCAACCCACAAAATTCACTTTAAAACCTTAGCTCCAACCACCGTCGAAACTCTCACAGTATTCCCAGAAAATCGAAAAAAGAAATAAAAAAACAAAAGCAGCCAAAAACAGAAAAAATCGCCCACATTCACAGGAGCAGCGTACCCCCTAACCTTAAAAGGAGAATCCAACCAGCTCGCTCTCACCCGCGCTGCCGTCTACCTCTGCAATAAACCCTCTCCTCTCAAAAAACACACCCTTCTATTATTAAATCCCCGGCTGCGCAATTACCCGAGCGAAAAAGCAACGCGCTTATAGATCTCGGCACTCTACAAAAGCCTGTTGGCGCCGCCTCGGAGACGCCGCATTACGTCACTGTAGAAAAAAATATTTTCGCGTCTTTCCCACCACCAGCTCTCTCGCACACACTTGCAAAATAATCTCCGCAGTATACTTACGCTCGAAGAATTTGGAAACGAGACGGTGCGGTGAAAAAAAGCCGAACGGGGGTGGGCAGCGTGGAGAGAGCGGCTCGAGTTCGCGCGCAAAGATGTGCTGCTGCTGCGCTGCACTAAGCGCACCCTAGCCCCGGTGCACGTGAACTTTTGACATGTCTGCTAGGTATATACTGCGGAAGCGCGCGAGCGCGTGCTGGATGTCGGATGTGTATAGATAGCGGAGTGACGCGCGTTAGTGCTGAGGTATATATAGCGCGGTGCGGTTTTGAGAGGTAATTTAGAGGTCTCGTGATGCGTGTTTTTTAAGTTTTTTTTGGATTGACTGCCGGAGTTTTGTTTTGGTCTGAGTGGTGGCCGGAGGGGGGAAAATAGGGTTTTTTTAGTGGGGTTGATGCTGTAGGGTGTTGAAATGTTTTTTATGGGTACTTTTTTATTGATAGTAGGGCGAGTGTGATGATTGTTAAAAAATGTTGTTATGATTATTGAAAGGATAATGGACAATTGGATGATGTAATTGTTGCGGAATTGCAGATGAATTATTTTTAATGACGTTATAGTTGAAGAGCTTACATCGAGCTTACTTAACGTTTAACTCTATTACATCACTTTTGCTTACGAAAGCTCAGAATTCTTTTTTTCTATATTTAAAATGTAGACGCGGTATTTAGACTTTTTCACAAAACTATGCTACAGATATTTTCTTATAACGTCGACGGAAAAGATAAGTTTATCCAAAATAGACTTTAAAACTGAAGCTTTTATAGCGCGCAATTGCAAGCTCATTTCTGCTGCTGTTACTGTTTTGGCAATCCTGGTTACGCGCCAAACGGCAAAGTTCTTAAAGCCGAGAGATGCAATAATATAGCTCAGATTAGTTTTTATAGTTGTTTGCCTAATCAAGATTTCTAAAAAATCATTTTTTGTAAACAAAACTCAGTTCAGTATCATCAAAACATGCAACTAACTACTTTAGCAGAACCCGAGAGAATTTTTTTTATCGTCAAATTTTTTTATATCAAAAGATATTGAAAAACAAAAATTAAATATTAATTTTCAATATTAAATAAATTTTTACTCTCTCTCTCTCTCTCTCTCTCTCTCTCTCATACACACACACACACACACACTTATAGGCTCAAGCGCCAGTTTTTGCTCAACCGTTACGTTTCCGGACGTGAGAGTTGACTTATTATATTTTCTAACAATCACCTGACTTATTACGTTCTCTATCACATGAGTTCAAGCCTTTCTACTCTCAAACGATATATTAGCACTCGGAATCACACGACTTTTAAAAACATGTAAAATGTGTAAAGTGCAGCTTTACGCATACTATAAGATATTGTTCGCAACGTGTGCGTTAACTTCTCATCCGCGTGTGATCACGAATCACTCGGGCCATCTTCGCCGTAGACCCTCGTGCACGGCAATCACACGTGACTGTGAAATTTTACACCCTTGTTCCGAAAACTACTATTAAGTTATCGTCGTTCGTCTTTGGAATTTTCCAAATTTCGTAATCAGAGAGAAATAAAAGTTTATTACTTATTAATTAAAATAAGTTTAAATATTCTTTGATGTACCATTTTTTGAAATCTTTCTCATGCAGATAAATTATATATAATAATACCTTATAGATAACTTTTATCTATGTTAATGTTTTTTATATATTTTTTTATTCATACTTTAAAGAGATAAAATCTTTTTCAATTTTCTTAAATAATTTCAAATCTATATCTTGACGAAAACAAGTTTCAAATTCACTGTGAGTCAGCAATAATTTTATCAGGTTTTTAGCATTTATCCTGAAAAAGAATAAAATATAATAGCGATGTTCTATTGTACATTGACTCATACCTGATAAAAATCAAACCTTGTCTCGTAACTCCCATCAATTAAAAAATGAGCTAACGTAAGAAATATCATACGCCTGATATCTCTTAAATTTGAGGAGTGGAATAAATTCTTATCTCCAATCATCTTAACTGTATTTATAAGTAATCTACTCACAGTTACCCTGACCTCTGGATTTTTGTGTCTGTAATAGTTTAAATCTTTTTATACTCTAATTTAAAATTTAATTTCACATTTTTTTAAAATAAATTTTTTGATATATACCCTGCTCCTCGTACTGACGTCAGAACTCGGACGCAATGGCAAGGTGGAATATTTAAAACCATTGTGACCAACGCCTTATTCGCGTATTCTTTTACAGTTTTGTTCATATGAGCAGTTTTTTGTAACAATATTGTCGCTAGTTCATCGAATTCAGGTCTATGAAAATATTTTAATTCTTCAAAAAATTCTGCTGCTATTTGAGCTGCAGAAGTCACTATTTGAAACCTTATATTTTGTAAAAGACTAAAAGCACAGCCAAAATAAAATTTTAATTTATTTATAAGTAAAAATAATTTATGTGAATTACCTAGATAATTTTCTATAAATTATAGACATGTGCGGTTCAACTAATGCTGGTTGATATTTAGATAAACAAAGAATACATTGCAGAGCACAAATATTTTGTTCACAATCATCGTATTTAATCTTTTGAAGAGCTGATTTTAGTGTATCAGAGGGGCTTTGATTTATTTTTTGTTCTTCCAAAAAGTTTTCCATTATCGAAGATAAATCTTGAAAATTGATTTCTTTGGAACTAATAAAAATGAAATTAAACACTGACATTGCTTGGAAAAAATAATAATGAAACAATAAATAATAATGTTATTGTTTTTCTAATACTTTTTCAAGGAACTAGAAATATTTGACACTTCTTGATGCCTCCAAGATTTTTTGAACTTAACTGGCGAATTATCTTCTTTAAAATCATTGTCAATTAAAGATAAATTATTCAACTGATTATTTACTTGTTCAAAAGTCTTTTTTTCGCATAACCCTAAAAATACTTTTAACAATTCAAGTAAAATATCTACAAATCATTCTGAATAAAAACAAAATTAATAATATTGTACCAGTTCCTTGGCATGTTGGACATGCAACAAATTCCTTTTCCATATTTTTTACATTTCTATTATTTGAACTCTTCATTAATATATTTTTGATAGGTTATCAAAAAATCAAAACAACAAAACATCATTAAAAATTCTTCTTTTTTATATTTCTTAAAAAACAGTTTTAGAATAGATTTCTTATTGCTGTTTAGATGTTCAATTTGCACATCTGTAACAATGATTATTTATGTACTTGTCAATACATATTACAAGTTACATTGTTACATATATATATATACAATTATAAAAATCATGACTAATATCTAAAGTAAACTATCTAAACTATTACAATCATCTAAAGTAACTGTACTCGGATACTTACAAAATTACTTATAACAAAATTAGGAATTCTATTTCCTTTTAATATATAAGATCAATATATGGTAATTCGAATGTTACAATAATACAGATAACATTAAACAGTGGAAAGACTTGAGTTTGAGTCCTAAATTAATTACAAACTTACTATTTGTACAAATAAATAATAACTCTTAAAATAAGTTTAAACTATTTTCAGTATAGACAATATGTAGATTAATTTTTGTTTATATTGTTACAGTATAAGGCATGGTAAAAATATTCATTGTTTATATCTTTTAGTTGAAAAGTGATAGTAATTTAATAATTTAACTTTTTTAATAATTTTGTATATTGCAATTGTGGAATCATTTTTTAAAACTATGTACAAAAAATTTACGTATAAAATAAATTTATTTTTTGAAAAAAAAAACAAAAAAAAAACCTTAGATATTCTTAGAATATGCATACAAATCCCTGTGCAATATAAAAAAATATACAGTTCTTACATAAATTCATCTTTTTGACATTTGATATTGCAATAGTAATGTATCTTAATAAAAGTTTAAAATATTTTAAATGTTTGAAGGCCATAGTAATCTCTTTCACAAAAGTAAAACAGTTTGTTTCACAAATACACTTGCACGTAAATTTTGACTATAAAAAAACTAATGTTACGATGGCTCTGTTGGTAAATCTAAATTATTTTCTAATGAATCACAATGAACAACACATTGTTGATACGAGGCTGCACTAGCATGTCCAGATCTAGCAAAAGTCATTGGTGTACCTTCTTCCCATTTATCCGTAGCAGGATCATAAATCCCAACATTATTAATAATCGATTCTCCATCAAATCCACCTACAATAAATATTTTATATTTAGTATAAATTTTACTAAAATAATTAATTTAATCTTTGATCAACAACTCACCCATAGCATACAACTTTCCGTCTAATACAGTCACGCTTAAAGCACTTCTGCCTATTGGCAATGGACTCACGTACTCCCAAACATCTTTTTCAGTGTCATATCGTTCAACAGAGTCCAGTTGACTTTTGCCATCGTAACCACCAACGACGTAAATGTATTGCCCAATACTTGCCACACCAGCTCCAGAGCGACAGTTCACCATGGGACTAACCAAACTCCATTCATCGTTTTCCGGATGATAACATTCAACACAATTTAATCTTTCATTTCCATCAAACCCTCCTATCGCATAAAGTAACCTAAAATCATAATAAAATTTATATATTTATTAAATATTATTGTTTTGTAAACAAAATTAAAGTAAAATTTTATTGAGCGATTGAAACACTAATTATTCCTAAATTAGGAATCCTAATTTACCTGTTTACTACAGCCACCCCAACACCTAATCTCTTTCTGTGCATCGGTTTGATAGGCGTCCACGTGTCGTGATCTGGATTATAACATTCCACGCTCTTATGATATTCTGTATTCGAACTTCCGCCTACCGCATACAACAGACCATCCATAACGGCGACACCACAGCGACTTCTCGGAACGGATAAAGGACTACAAGGCCTCCAACAATCCGTCATTGGATTGTAACGATCAACGTAATCACTATCATACCTGTGGGTAAACATAAGAATATATAATTTCTGAGTTATAAATTTACAAAAATGAAACAATTGTAAGATTAAACTATACTTGTTTTCTGGAGAATTATTCCTTCCGCCAACAGCGTAAAACATTCCTTTGAGAAAAACTCCACCAAGGCCGGACCTTGGGATGAGTAGTTTTGTGTGTAATGTCCACGTTTTATCGTCGACGTTGTAGCCCTCTAATATGTCCAACGACTGTTGGTAGAAACCGCCTGCTATGTATATGATCCGAGGTGTGTTAGGCGTTCTCTCTTTCACGACTGGCCGCTTATGTAATGTCAGATCCTTGAAGATCTGTGCCAGATACTCACGGCACGCTGGCACCTTTTTCAACACATCGCAATTTGTCATCTGTTCACTCAAGAAGCTGGGAGTTAAATACTGGCATCGCACAGCGTGCAAGACGTGCTCCATCTTGGGACGTCGCGCTTCCTCATTGTACTTTACCCACTTGAGAACTGCAGTGTATACTTCGCGTTCCTCCTGGACGTTCAGCTCATCCTTACGAATAAGAGTTACTGATGGACAATAAAAAGACTAGTTGAGTTTGTATTTTAGAGTCATTTTAAAATAAAACTATTAAATTTAGTTTAGAAATCTTTTTTCTATATTTTTAAGGCAATAAGTGTATTTTAAAATTGAATAGATCAAATATATTTCAACATAGATTAGTTACTCTAACTTTCTTATCTTCTTTAAAAATATTTATTATAAATTCTCTTATTATTAATATAGAGAATTTGCATGTAGCGGGAAAAAATTATTTTGATATTTTAATAAACAATTGTCCTTATGACAAATTGATTTTAACTAAAATTTAGATTTTTTAACAAGTACATTCTGTACTATTAAATATTGAAATTGCTCAAAAATGTATTCACCGTTTAAACTGATGTCACGTGGCTCGTGATGTCACAGTGCATGAATCTAAAATGGAAAGTTCACTGTCTGTATCATGACGGTTTGTATCAAGTGTGACATTAGAATACCATTATTTGACGACTATTTACTTAAGCAAATAAACCTGCAAATGAGCAATATGTTTGTTTTGGTATATGTAACCTCTTATAAGTGTACTAAAATGAATACAAATTTTGTAAAAAGCAGATTTAGAAATGATATTAGAATATATTTCAACGAATGAGTTGTTCCAAAGTGCTGAAA
>JAPYZA010006802.1:0-15139 GCA_030522685.1 Eupelmus azureus
GTAAAGTAATATTAAATCCTGTTCACTTAATTTGACACAACATAAAACGTTCATTAATGAAAATTCAGTTGGCATTTTATATCTTCTTGATCGTGAAAGACCATCATAGAGGTAGTAGAAATGCAAATGTAACTAACAATTTACATAAGCTTCACAAATTGAAAATAATTTCCTATGTAAATCCCACTAAAACTGAAAGTATTACTGCTAAGTAATCTTAAAACTCAATTCAGAAAAATTAGTTTAAAGGACCAAAATATATTAAGAGAACTGAAAAAGGTAAGAAAAAACTTGTTTGAGAATCTATTAGAATTAAATACAATTTACTAAACATAAAAAATGAACCTTCTTACTTAAAATTTTATAAGGTAATATATCTTTTCGAATTATTAAATGAATACGATAAAATAGCGAGAACAACAAAATAATTAAAACAAAAGAAACTTTAGTATTCTGCACAAATACTGATAAAAATTGATAGATCGATAGATTCAATCAAACGCCATCAAATATTTTTCCAAAAATAAATTGGAGATCATGCAAAGATGGTTTGATAAAATCACAAAGACTGACAATATTTTTTTTTTACATCGCTCCATTTTTATTCATTTATATAGCGAAAATCAGCCCACATAATGTACTTAATAGTTTTCTTCTTAAGGAATTTAGACATTCTGCGTGTGTAACGTGTTAATTCTTCCATTTCTCGTGTGGCTAACGCGTCTCTGCCGCAAGTGTGTAAATCGTGTCTATGTGTGAGTGTTTTACATATGCATTTCACAAGTGTTCTTATTCATCTTGATGGATTAATTCTATACTGTTTTTACGCTGCCGACATAGTACACTTATCTGTTTACAACTGCTACTGTTTTACTTATTTTTTTTTTATCCATTTTCTTCGATATATCTAAAATATTTTAGTTTCTGTTCATGTGTGTGTTTCGCACGCGTTTCGTTACTTTGACCAGAATCGCCGTTCAATAACGAAGCTCGCTACGTGTGACGAAATAAGCTCAGCGAAATGCAAATGTTTTACACGTTACATTTGTTATTCGTAATTTAAGGACGGTTTTAAGAGCATTTCATGCCCTTGCGTTTTCAAAACGTACAGCTGCTGTATCTATATTACCTTAAAGATTAAAAAAAAATTTTAAATTCGCATACGGATTTTTTTTGTAGAAAGGAAAGGTAAATTATACGTTATATGTTCGAGAATCGAAAGTCAGGAAGAAATCTAGGATGCAAAGGATGCGATTCTGGTCAAAGCGCACATTACTAATATGTCATCCGATCATATACAAATATATAAGCATTGAACGTTAAATATATATATAATATATATTACCATGATCGTCACAATGTATAATATAATTTATAATTATACTTTTACGATAGTTATTGTATGAACAGTTTTTCGAACCGAATAATTATTCGCTCTAACATTCCTCGCTTTCCTTTTACATTTATAACTTCATTATTCTTTTATTTCATTTTTTTTGTTCACTTTCCTCTCCATTCCCCGTTCTTTTTCTCTCTCATTTTTAATTTTCTTCTCTCCTCGCTTTATTACTCTAACTGGAAAAAACACGTACTTGGAGAGGTATATATATTTATGTATAATTTATATATATATATATATTCTTAGGTGTGTTATGTGTGTTATGCGCTCGCACCCGAAATAGGTCCATCTTCTGCTTATTCCTCTTATTCGATAGCTTTGACATGGCTTTATATCGGCCTCGATTTTCCCGCGCCTTTCTTATTCTAACACAATTTTCTCTATTTCGTTCAATTTTTCCACCACACGAATTTATTTTCTTATAGATCGAAGAATCTTAAGAAGTTCTTCCCTTTGGTTTATTCGCAGAATTGCGAAGACCGAACAAAGCCGAACGAAGCCGTCGAACATTTTCCAGCTGGTTCGTCGTCACAGTATAGTGATTGGTTTTTTTTTCCTTATTATATATACCTCGATAAAACAATGACTTATGCGTTAAATACTGTTACTTTTCTCTTAGTAAAAATGACCGCAAGGCCAGCCCACACACTTTACTACATAGAATGTTTCCGGTGATTCTTTATTTTTATTATAATTGTCGTAGGTATATTGTGGAAACTGCTCCAGTATTACACACATGTGCTGTTATTTCGTTTTGTTCTCTTTAGCTCGCTATATACTGTTGTTGCTTCCGTTTGTTTTTCTATTGTTTCGTGTTAATGTTTGGAATTTTATTGTATTTCTTCAAACGAGAGGCCGTGATGTTTTGCACCATAAACTTTTTTAGATCAAAAAGATGGTTTATTTATACTTGTTTGGAAAAAGATATTGGATTAGTAATATTTTGAATGAAGTTTACTATATCTTTGAGATTTTGCAGCTGTAAGGTTACTTCATAATTTTACAAAATGTGTAATAATTATAGATTTATGCATTAAGAAAAATAAGATTTTTCAAATTATTATCTTTATATTCCAAAAAAGTTTAAGTGAAATTTGAGCCATACAGTCGGAATTTTAGACGATTCGACTATTAGTGATGCTCTTTTTCATTGTTCTTTATGCAACCAGACATTATGTACTAAATTCATGCTTATTTTTACGTAGTTATTTTTCGTCGTTTTCAGATGCATCGTAATAACCAGATATTTTTTTCATTTTCTTTTTACACATTTGTTATGATCATTAGTTCCATATATATAGTATTTCTTCAATAAAGTAAATTGATTAAAAAAGATGTAAGTGCGTGTGCAGAATATCTTCTTAACAGTGCCTGAATTAATTGGTATCATTCGATAAAACGAAAAATTATGATCTCGAAAGCGACAATGTATATAAACGCTCTTGTCTTGATGTTCAAGACGATTTCAAGTTTTTAACAAAGGTCATCATCAAAAAGTATAGAGAGGAAATGTATACAATCAAGTCAAGAACAACTGTTTTCTATTGTTTTTTTTTCAGACATTCGGCGATAGATACCTACATTTAATTTACATGCTTTACAATTAAGATTTTCTTATATAAATAAACTAATTTGTTTAAGTTTATCTTAAGAAAATTCGAAGAATATGGTTTATTGTTTGATGAAAACAGAAAATTTATGCATGATACTTAACGTAACGATAATTATTGCGCGTTTTACAAGATTAGCTTTTACTTCCTCAATGAGAAAGCAACATATTGTTAGAGTATAGTCTTAGAGTTAGTTAATAGATTGATTTTTTTATCGATATGTTACATGTTAATCTGGAAAATACTAAACTGCCTATTTTTACTTATTTAAGCTTTTTTTTAATTTTTCAAAAATTTTCATTTTTGAATAAGTATACATTTTTATTGATAAACTCAACTTTGTTTTAAATACAAAAAATGCAAAAATAATTAAAAAAATCAATTATATCACGAATTTTTAAAGAATAAATTAATGTTACGGAAAGTTAAAAAATTGTGTTTTTTTTGTTTTTGATTTAACAATAGCAAATTTTTAATATCTTTAAAACACATATAAAATTCAAATAAATTCAAAGAATCTAGAAAATTAAAATTAATCATAAATAAGGTAAAATTAAAAAAATTGAGTCTGGATCTTGTATGCAATGATGATTTACATCTGCATAGTCTAGATTCAATGAACAATATATAGACAGATTATACAAGAATAATATGAAATTGATTGTTTGCATACAAGAAATTGGCCTATACTTATAAAATTTTGTGTGAAATATAAATAGCTTTTTATAAAAATTTCTCAATTGATATTTAAAGTTTCACACAAATTTTTATAAAAGCCAATAACTCTTTTACACATGAGGCAAAATGATACTAAATATTATAGCAGAATACAACGAATACATAATCGTATAGATCAGCTTTTTTTACAATTAACAACACAGAATCTAATACATATCGATAAATATTGCAGAAGAGACACACATCGATGTTTTGTGTTATTTATACTATTACAAAATCTTACACAATTAGGTTTTCTTTTGCCCTACGAATAAGAAATTGAATATTGCAAATGTAAAGAAAATAATGTATCTAATTTAAATGATTCTTTAATTTTTACGCTTATTTTTCTTCTTTTTTACCTTTAGTATGTAATCGCGCACATACATATAATAAGAAAAATGTTATTGTAAGAAACTAAAGTAGATATTCTAGCTTCTTTTTGCTCATTTCGTTATCAAAGATTTAGTTTTTGAGGAATGATTTTTGTGGACGTATTATTCTAATATCATTTTTTGGCTGATGCCAGAAGTACTCTGTTATACAACAATATAACACTCTCTAACATCAAATTTCATATTGAACTATGAAAAAAAATCTTTTTTTAATTTATCTTATTTAGTTCATCAAAATTTTCTAAACATTTAACATTATTCTCCAGTTGTATAAACTTTTTTAAGTTTTACAATTTCTTGAAAGATAAGTTACAGGAACAAATTTACTAATAAAAGTTTTGGATTTGAAATCAACAGTCTGTAGTCAAAGTTAATTAATAATAACTAAAAAAATATACTTAAATCCTTTTTTTCAATTTTTTTTAAGAAAATTGTTTTGAGCTTATAAGGAAACAAAAGTGATATTTCAATCTATAAATATAAAAGTTTTTATATATTTGTAGGGTCTTTGACACATCGTACAACTCCAAATTTCCTGTTAAAAAATCTCAATGACAAGATTTTTTAGTTTTTTTTTCTCGAAAACCGTATTGAATTTCACTATCTCGATAATACACACTCGTGAGTGTTGGTCCCAACTAGAAAAATTATAAATTAATATTTATAGCATATACAGTATTGGTAATTAATGTTATGTCCGGACCACGGTAGATCTACTGTACAATAAAATATAGAAGTAATTTCACACAAATATGCCTTAGTTAAATTCCCAATATCATCCCTGATATAACTTTAGCGCCATTTCGCAAAAAATCATATTTGCAAAATTTTGCTTTGGATACATTGTACATTTACACAATTATTTATTGTTATTAGCCATAAGACCGTCTTATTTGTTGTAGCGAGTAAAGAAAATTTTGAAGGTTCATATAATGCAAATGTACATATGTTTGTACGTACATACACACATAACATTTAAGTTTGCTTAAGGAGTACGTAGTTTGTAAATATCGACAATATGTTTTGTTTGTACGTTTATAACACCTGTAAAGCACGTGCAAGAAAACTAAAACATGTTGTACGGTAGAAACGAACTACAACATAAATAAAATTACAAACTCGAAAAAATGTGAAACTGAAAATCAGTGTAAAAATCCAAACGGCAAAAACAAATCATTCGGATTACAAAATAGAAAAAAAACCAAGAGCATCAATAACGAGGGGCACAAAAGCCGCAGCCGAGATTTTCGCATGTATTCCTACCATGCGTATACATAACGTGCGCGTCGTTGTTATCGCGTGCGTCCGCATTAATTGTCTCTATACGCTTCTGGTATTTGCTTACACGCTCATAAATAATGAAACCAAGGCTCGTGCGCATAAGCTACGGTTAGTGGGCGTAATGAAAAATATTCTCCTTTTCGTTGTGCCGATGATGCGGCTGCGAGTTGTTCTCTTCTCGTTTGCGCGCAGCTCTGCGAGCAGCGGCGTTATTTTTATTATGAAAGAGATACTTTGCTCATTCATGGAGACTCATCAATGGGCGTTTCATCGGATTTTCCACATTTGAGATGTTTCATTTTTTAAGTATAGCTTGGCGTGAATTGTTTGATGATGGGCGTTGATTAACCGATAAATGCGCTGTTTTGATGTTAACGTTTTTTTTTTAAATATGTACACCGGCCACGAATATTTGTGTAACCCTTACGAAACAAGTAACAATTAGTATATGTAAAGAAATAACGTGTTGGAATATATTTCCTTGTATTATCTTGAATGCGCATTCAGAATTGTTTATCATTTATATTGATTTTATAATACTGTGATAGTGATCTATTCATTTATAACATGAGGAAATATATTATCTACACGATTAAGGTATTTGTAATTTATTGTTTTCGTGTAAATCAGAGTATTAAATAAGTAATGACAAGATAAACTCAATAAATCGATAAATTATATTAAAAATATAACTTATTACACATACATATACTAAAATAAATTTAAAAAACGATTTAATTTAAGAAAAATATTTCAAAAGATAAAGTAGAATATATAAAAATCATTAATTCATACTTATTTGTAACAACATGTATACAAAAAATATGGTTGCAGTTCCTTTCATAATCTAAAGAAGAATAACACAGAAACACAGGCCAATTTGTTGATAAACATATTTATTAAAAGACTTAAGCCAAATTTGAATTAGGAAACCAAATTTCCTGCTGTTTTCAATTTTACAATTTGCTATGATAACATTGCTTTAATATTTCACTTTTTACAATGAATGAAAAGGAAAAGCCGAATTTGCAGATTTATCGGATTTCAGAATCACATGCACTTTACACGAATTTTTATTAGATTCTTTTTTATTAATAGGAATCAATACTGAATGAACAATGAATACAAAATACATAATAAATAATAATAACATCAAATAATATAATTAAAGCATAGTAATAAATAATAATAATAATAATAATAATAATAACTGAATATAATATTTATAATTTAAAGTAAAATATTATAATTGGTAAATAATCTCTAAATAAATAATCTCAATGAGTTTTCGCAATAAAACTTACAATGATAATCAATATACTAAGGTTTTACGACTATGTAAAGAAGTTATACAAAAAATGATAGAGAGCATATCCGACACACTCTATGACAATTGTTTACACTTAAAAATTATACATGTATTGTTTATAATTACTCTTAACCTCGTTATAATTAATTATTAGTGTTTCCCATAGTATTAATATCATTATTAGTGTTTATCAATATAATTTGTGTGTACTACAAAAAACTATATAGGTATGAGACTCATTGGTGCGCACTATTGAAAACCAATGCACTTTGCGCCGTATTTCTTTCTCTTTTTTTGTAGCTGTGCTTGGCATCTCGGGCACCAGCGAAACTCCCCAATAGAGCGCTTTGCACTCCGATCTTATCTTATTTATAAATGTGTAACTTTAAAACCGCGTTATTATCTCTGATATATAAAATTATTAAACCTCATTTACATAGCTGCTGGTATCTTCAATTTTAATTCTTCCAGGCATATAGGCGTTTCCCCGGTGCCCGAGTGCGTATATTCACGGTACTCGACGTGTCTGTGTATGCGTGTAACAAAATATTCTTGTGTGAATGCCCTACAAGACTAAAAAATCCATTCTCAATTGTGAAAATCGAAAGCTCGTAGCGAAGCTCGAAGCCTCTTGTTTCATTTATATTTCACTACTTTTTTATTGTTTATTTATGTAAAAGTCAGCAGTTCAGAGAATCAACATTCATCGATATAACGAGATGTGGTCGTATAAATTTTTTCTCTAATGCAGTTTTTTTACTTATCTTTTGACGCAGTGCTAAGCGTTTGGTCGCACATCTTAGGCATCTCTATAGATTGAATTTTTGTGTTTGTCTGTCTCATCAGGTCCCGATGTATTACACTTAGCAGCTTTTAACTCTTATTAAACAAGTGTCAAATGCATTCAGAGAAATTTTCAATTTACATCGACTAAACTAGCTTTATGTTACTTGTTAATATTTTGGACTTTTATTATTCTAAAGCTGAATCAACTATATGTTTAGTATTTCCGTCGAGAAAATTATAGTTACGTCAGTGAGTTATTCTGGAAAGGAGATTAAATTAGTATTAGTTTTATAACACAGTTTACTAAAATATAGTTGATCAGTTTTAAATCTAATTCTTACGTTGCCGATATATTTTTCTTTTTCTTTTTTTATTTTTATTGATCGAGACCACTTGTTTACATAATTTTTATTGCTTTCAATGGTGCGCAAATTTAATCGACGAATAAAATTGAATTTGTATGGGTATCAATTAAATGTTTTAAACATCAGTTGTACGTTTACATAGATTTTTTTTACGGTACAAAGAAATTTCAGTAACGTTTTCTTTCGTAAGGGTATCTTGTTATTCTCGTATTTAGTTTGTTCAGTTTTTTTTTATTTTTCTTTGTTTGCTTCTCTTTAGATTTTTGCACTGATAAAAATTTTAATGAATCCAAGAAACGTTTTTGTTAAACACCATTGGTATTTGTGAATATACAGAGAAGAAATTGAATTGTTTTAAAGATTTTCTTTAAAATAATTTTTATTAATTATTAATTGTAATATATATTTTCAAATATTTAAAAGGAAATTTTAGAAGCAGGTTTCCCAAATTCATATAAATTTCTTTAGTGCTTGTATCATTATATTTTGCATTTATTTTATACCGTTTTTGTTAGAGTTACATGAGATCCGTCATGGGATCTTTTAACAGGAACTGCGCTAATACCATCAAGTACCGCGTCATGCATTATTTTTCTTTTTTTTTGTATTACATCAATATTATATTTTTAAAGTAAACGACGATTTATTTTATTAAGATCATAATAAGAGAAGAAAACGCGTGTTGACAACATTTTATTAATAAATGAAATTAGAAAAAGTAACGTCAGAGATCACTAAACATTCCAGAACTACAATCATAATATAACTCTTATTTTTTTTCATTATTCAGCTTACCAGAAGAAAAAAATGTCTTGAACAGTGTATAAGTATCTTATTTGGCGAGCACGAGCGACAATAAAACTGATAAAAACGCGTTTTTCAGGCGGACCAAAGCTTATTGCATTTTATTATTTCATACGCGGATAACTTTCATTTTTAAGCTGAGGCTACAGCGGCGGCTGAGGCGATCCTCAAGACATCTTTTTCTTCGTTTCATTTTGTTTATTTGCAACTCGCGTCGACTCTATCGATTTTAAACAGGAAGTTCCATCTACAAAAACCATGGCATTATACGTTTAATTTTATTGTGAAATTCACACGACTGCGTCATCTTTTTATTTTACTCGAAACTAAATTCATTTCTTTTCCATCAACGTTCTTTTTTTCCGCAGAAAATTAGTTGAGTTTATTTCCACCTACGTACTTTATTTTCCAGGCATCGCGCTCTACAACGGACCCCTACAAATATATAAAAACTTATCGTCGACGTTACTATTATTGAATCTGCAAGACCTCCTTAAAGCTTTGTCACACACTATTAATCCTCGATGAAATCATACATAGAAACGCGGTCTCGCAGGATATGCGTAATCATTGTTTTTTTTTTTTCATTTTTTTTGTCGCTGATTTATTCTTAATCAGCGTTTTTTTCGCTTGTATGTGTTTACTCTCCCTTCACGCGGCAACGGAAATTCCTCGGACGAACGAATAAGAAAAAAAAGAAGAACTCAGCTCTACAATACGCTGCTGCGCGACTCTGCTTTTCCGTACGAGTTTACATGGGTATACAGCTCAGAAAATAAAACGACCAACATCGACGAATCCTATTTATGTGTTTTGTTTTGCTCGCGAAAGGAAAAAAAAAGTAATCTCACACACGCGCACACAGAGAAGGGGCTTCGTCATCTCGTTCCACTTGCGCTGGACACTCCGTCGTTGCGTGTGAGTGTGTTGCCGTAGGTTGCGCGCGCTCTCTCGGCGAGCTTATTCCTTGACTTCGAAGTATTTGTAGGTGGGATTCTCGTAGCCGTTGATCTGCATGTTGGCCACGTGCCGCTCCTCGGGCGTTGCCGCCTGGTCCACCTCGATGAAGCCCTGCGGACGGGGAAGTTAAGGGAAAGTTAGTTTTCTGAGTTGACGTGGTGCGGTTGGGTTGAGTTAGCAGGGGGAGGTTGTTGCACTTGGTAATTGAAATTTTGCTTTTCGGTTTGTCGGGAGTAGTTAAAGATTTGAGGTGAAGAAGGGAAGGTGAAGTGAGAATGGTTGGGCGTCTTGCAGTACTTGGTTGTTTCTACTTAAAATGCTCGTGATTATTTAGAATGCTGAGGGGTAGTCGAGCTTCGTATGCGTTTATTTTTGTACATATTTTAAGCTTGAATATAGAATAAGATTTAAAAACGAAAAAGATTTAAATACAATTTTATAAGTAAACGATTCTGCTATTTAATTGTCTAAAGTATTATATGAAATATTAATAGCATATTTTCTATTTTTACGTGGATAAAAGGTACCTTGGAAATAAAATTACTCAATTTATTCTAATTACTGTAAAGTGAAAAACATTTCAGAGAAATAAATTTTACAACAATTTAATAGCAGCGTCTCGGAATTACTTAAAACGCTTGGACTGCCATTTTTAATTAACTCCAATCTATAGACTATCCAAAAATACAAACACCCGAATTTCTAAATAAACAAAATCCATTTATCAAAACCCATCAATTAATATTACCGCAGCAGACAATTAAAATTCAACATCAAGACTCATAACCAAAAGAATACCCAAAAGCTCCGCTCCCTCCGAGCTCCCCCTCACATTGAAAGCCGAGACGTCTAAATAATGAATAGACAGCAGGTACTCATTAATCCTAACTCTACGCTCGCAAGAAAGTGACAAGGGTCCCAGCGTAACCCAGCAAAAAGGGGGAACCTTCGTCCAATGGATCATCGGCTCCACAATGCGTGCAGAATAACGGACACATCGTCGATCGTTCGCCTTGACAAACAAGGTTACGCAAGGACACGAGCTTTCATTCACGATTAATAAACGAAGCTCGACGATTGCGTGGCTTGCGTAATTGCGTTAAACTCGCTCCGGTGAAATTCGAAAAATTCGTAATAAAGCGGACACGGAGCGAAGCGTCGGGGCGACGTACCTGGCTGTGAGGACTTCGTGCGCTGCGTCGTTTAAATACCGCGACTCCGACGATGGTGGCGGCCATAAGTGCAATGCCAGCGAATGCCAGAGTGAAGTAGATTGACCTGCTCTCGCGGTGGTAGACCTCGCGCCTCACCGAATAGCTCTGCGTGAGACAGAAAATTTCTCATTTTAGTTTTGATACTTACTTGGGGAATGTGGCGATCGATTGCTGCAGTTTCGGATTCTGGGGAAGGCTGGGTTTAGTTTCGATTTGGTTGTTGTTATGGTGAATAAATAAAAATGAATTTTTTTAAGGTTTGATGTTGTGAACGGGCTACTTTATAAATATTTTTAGCTTGCTATATAATTGCTTTTTTAGGTTGGAGTAATTACGACCTTGCTTGTAAATTTATAAAATTCTTTGATTTTTTATTACTAAAAATCTAGAAATATCTTATGTTTTAGAGATAATTTTATTCTAAAATACTGGCGCTCAGTACGAAATAATGTCGAAATATGGCATCGTCTCTCTGGAATATAGAGTGCGCGTGCTCCTATTTTTCCTGGGCGCTAAAGCAGTCTGGCGCCGTGAGCACATGTATTTTAGAATACTACAAAAGCTTTATTGCATTTTCTTTTTTTTTGCACATTAAAAAATTTTATTCAGCTTTAGAAATTTTAAAGTTTTATAAAATACTTATAGATATGAAACAATAAAGGATTTTGATGCTTGTAAAATTGAATTTTTTGAAATAAATGAAATATTCAACAATGATCAATATTTTTAAAAACACAGTAAAATCCGATATCGTTATGTTCTCACAAAACATGGCGTGTTATATGCATTATCATATATTCCTTTTCAATTTTATTTTATGCGATTTAAATAATTATTTTATTTAAATTAAATCTTCTTTTTTATAATTACTTTATAAAATATTTTATTGGATATTCATTCGATAAATGAACCCGTTGATTTTTAATAATCTTAATTGGAAACTCATTATAAATGGAATATAATATTCTAAGTAAAAAGTATACTTTGAGAAATAAGAAATTAGATTACTTGAATATTAAAATTTACTCTTTCACATCATTCTGAATTAGGTATTACTTTCTAATTTACAAATTCACACCTAATTTAGATATTTCTTGACTACTTTTTTGGGCCTTTTTTCTTTAAGTAAAATGCTGTCAAGAAAAAATTATAGCAGCATACATAGTGCTTCACAAAATTTAAAAAACTAAGCCTACTCAACTTCATCCCTACCCAACAATATTTTAAGCACTAAAATTCCCATCCACCACCCAAAAGCCATCAATAAATTCCCACCAACCAAAAACCTACTCACCGGCTCGGAGTGCGATACATCATGGGTCATACTATGAGCCGCCCTAATGACTCCCTCATTATGCTTCAGCGCCGTTGAGGCCGCCGCGGCCGGCTGCTGCTGTTGCTGCTCGTGCTGCGGCTGCTCGTGCTGCGGCTGGTCATGCTGAGGCTGGTCGTGCTGCGGCTGGTCGTGCTGGATCTGCTGCTGCTGCTGCTGGTCCTTCTTCTGCTTGGCGGCGGATGCGTCCTTCTTTTCAGAGACCGAGGCCACCTCGCTCTCCTTGAGCTGCTCCTGCTCATGCTCGGTCCTCAGCTCGCCGCGCTCGGCCTTGCGCTGCTCCTTGCGCTCGCGCTCCAGCTGCTTCTGGTGTTCTTTTTCTGAGGAGAATTAAGAGAGAGGTCGTCGCATTTGAATTTAAATCGGTGGGCCGGTTGTGCAGGGATTTGGAAGGGGGGTGGATGATTTTTCGAGTGGTTTGGGATTGTGAGAGGATTTTTATTTCAAGGACTGTTTCGAGGTGCTTTGTGACGGTTTGGGAGAGTGGAGTATGTATTTTTAATTTTGATAGGTTTAATAAATTGATGGCGGCTATTTTTGACACCGAATACGGGAGAATTCGGCTGAATTTGAATGTTTAATAAAATTTGAAGCCTCGAGGCTGTATTTTAGCCGCCGTGAGCGTACTTTTATTTACAAGGATATTGAATTTTTTATTTAATTTAAAATTTTATGTTGCTACGTACGTAGCTACAAACGCGTGCCCGTCGAAACGGAAATATTCAATAACCTTTCTCATCCCTTATTTGATTAAGTTTCGGAGCTCGCCGAAGAAGCTCGCGCAATAAAAATTTTACGTTCATCGAAATTAGATCAAAACTGATAAGAGCGCACTATCCAATCACACGATCGTATAAAAACCGTAGGTACTTCCGCCGACATATACTTTCATGCCCCCTTAGTGAATAACAATAAAAATACCCTGTCGACCGTTTCGCTCGATATCAAAATTTCATCTAATCAATAAAAACACTGAAAAACCCCCGTTACATTACCATCGAATAAAAAACATTCCAGAATCACACAGCCGAACAAACGATCAATTTCCACTCTCCACAAAACCATAAAGCCCTCGTAAAATCCGGCGGAACAACGCTCGCAAGGCGCACTCGACAACACACGCGAGTCGTCCTTGCCTCCGGCGACCTCCCGATCAATAAGAATTTCATAGTGTAAAAAAAAGGGAGGAAAAAAAGGAGCAGAGTGCAGCTAGAGGGAGAGAGAATTTTTAAGAAACCTTGCTGCTTGCTGGCGACGTCAGCTTGGAATTTGTCCAAGATAGCGGCTTCAGCCTCGCGAGTCATTGCCAAGAGCAGGCCCGGCGTCTCATCCTTGCTGCGCAGCGCCAGCACGTAGTCGTCCATCAGCTTGCCGATCTTGCTGCTGAGCTCCGGGTAGCTGTGGAGAAGCAGTCTGCGTTACACGGCGCCTCTCGTATAAAGGGGAATCATGGAGAATTATGGGCTTATCTAGCGAGCGCGCGGCTTTTGTAATACGGCTAAGTGCAGCTGCCGCGAGGTGTAAGAGTGTGCGTGCGCCTGGTGTAATTTTGTATTGATGCGCAAGTTTGTTGATGGATGTGATGTAATTAGATTGCTGGGCGGAGGTATTTGGATACGTTGAGTTTTCGTTTTTTATTTTAAATCTAAAGTATGTTTAAAATGTAGGTATAAAGAGAGATTTATTCGTGTGCCGGAATTATCAGGTTGTATGAATATTTGAGAGGGCTTTCAGACGTGAAAAATAACGTTTATTCGAAATAAAGGCAAAATTAAATTGAGATAACTGAAAGTTTTACATAAAACAACAAAGTGTAATCCAATGCAGCATTTAAATGTTTAAAATACTTTGATTCACGATCCCGTACCCATTAGACGATATTTATAACAAATTAATAGGAAATTCAATCGCGCCATTAACGATACTAATTAATGAAAAATCTCTCCGAAGCACTAGAAAGCTGCATACCTACTAATCAATTAATCAGCCAAAAAGGCACTTATATCCTATATCACCGCAACGTTTTTAATCGCTCGAAACGCAGCGACGACCATCCATTATTAAACGCTTCAACTCCGAAGCTCTCGCAGCGCTAAATTCGTACGCTCCCAATATAAAATTCATACCGGACATTCGCAACACGCGGGATACATTTCAATTTCCGGATTAAGAAATCCCCAATAATTGATGGCGCATCGATTGGCCGCGCACAAAAGCGAGCTCGCCGCGGCAGAAGTGCAACTTCCACCGCGCGCGGCAAAAATCAAAACGAAAATTACGCGATAGCCATCAGCCGTACGTAACGCGCGAGCGCCGGGAATCCAATAAAATTAATCCCGGAGCTCGCGCAGCCGGCTCTCTCTCTCGGCCGCTCAAAAATCCAATTTCAATCCGGGCTCGAGCGCATAAACATCGCGGGCTCGTCGATTTCGCCGGGCGCGAAAAGTGCAGGCCGCGTATACACAGCTGACAAATTGAAATGGCATAGATCACGTACCGCTCGAGCATCAAGAGGCTCTGATTTGTTATTCTGTCGATGTCGGCCAAGTGCTCGAGGGTGGCCGGCTTCTCCCGCTGGGCCTGCTCGAGGCTGCTGTCCAAGAGGTGCTTGTAGTGGGCGATCGTGTGGTGCCGGTCCTTGTGCAGGGCGCGCAGCAGCTTCTGCAGGCATTTCTGGATGCGGTGCTCCTGTGGGACAGAGCAAAACCGAACCGGCGGATAAGCGCTTCTTTCTTCCTGTGTCTCTCTTTGCTGCTGCTGGCGAGATTTCTTTCTTTTTCTGCTGCAGCGCGAGCCTTTGTTCTTTTCGCTCTCTCCCGCCAGCGCGCTACTTTTTGGCCGTCTGTCAGGGCTTTTATTCGCGGAGGCGTTAGAGTTGGGATGGAGCTGGGCTTCTGGGGAGGGTGGGACGGCTGGGATCAGGAAAGTTCAACGGGCGGGAAAGTTTTTATGATTTTTTTTTTTCG